>CAJHQQ010000742.1:0-146305 GCA_905132885.1 Moricandia moricandioides
GTAAGAGGTTTTTTTCAAAAACAACCTAAAAATTCAAGTTAAACCCAAAACCAACCTTTTTTTTACTTACTATTCCTCATTGAATTTTTCATAATACCCATAAGTTTTTGAATTATTTACAAATTTGCCATTATTATTTATTTATTTATTAATTTCGAAAAATACAAAAAACAAAATACACCCTAAACATTTTTTCTTAATTACAACTATGCCATCATCATCAATATTTTCAACCACCATGAACCACCATTTTTGATCTCTTAAAGCTTTAGAATTGAATTTTCAACCACTTTTTCTCATTCTAAACAAACAAATCTTCATTTCCTCTCATTTTCTCTACATTTCCATCTAAAAATCTCTCTTAACCTTCATTTTCATAATCATAAACTTCATAATTTCGTGTTTTTTCACTTGTGAATCGTCAAAAATGTTTCCTTTTGGTCATTATTGGAGTTTGGACGGTTGAAAAGGCTGGAAACGAGCTTCACACTGCAAAAAGGTAATTATTTTCATGGTTTAAGTCGTTTCTCAGATCTGTGTCGCGATAATAGAATATTTTATATGTCTACGCCCTTATGTAGACATACAATGCAGTCTATTTGTCAACGCACAAGTCAGTTTTGCAATTGACTAATTGTAACGTAGCCTTCCCCGACAGTCTACATCTTAACCTTTGACAGCAAAAACAAAAAAGTACGTAGACCTACAAAGACGACTACGCAAAAGAGGTTAGTTTTGCATTTGAATGAACTTTTGACTTTTCATAAGCAGACTTCAACATAAGTCTACGAAGCGTAGACTGCCGAAGAAGTTTACTTAAGGTCAGTTTTGCATTTGACCAAAATTTGACTGCGTTGAAAAGGTTAGTTTTGTGTTTGACTAAAACTTTTTAAAATTAATTATTATTTTTTAATATGTAGACTTCAGATGCAGTCTTCTCTTCCAGAAAAAAAAATGTAGACTACCCGTGAAGTCTATTTTTTTATTTTGGTCAAATGCAAAACTGACTCGTCGGATTTGAGAGTAGACTTCTTGCGAAGTCTGCAAATCTGTAGACGTTCATTTCAATCCACCACCTAAAAAGTCAAACATAGTCAATTGCAAAACTAACCTCATTCAAAAACACTAAAACATGTAAACTGTATATTTAGTCTACCTCTGAAAGTCAAATCCTGGAAAATTCTGGTCAATAGCGAAAACTAACCTTTTTGAAGTTGTATGCTGAAAACGAAGTCTGCTTATATAAAATCACAACTTTTTTCAACTATAAAAAATAACCCGGAAAATGGTCAATTGCAAAAAACTAACCTAAAGAGTAGACCTATCTGACCGTCTACGGATGTAAACTGAAAAGAAAGTCTACCACGTTGTAGACTGAACATGAAGTCTATTTTGAAATTTACATTAAAAGTTAATTTGTGTACTATACATTATTTTTTTTCACAATTTTTTCGTTTGAAAGTGTGTAATAGTTAATCCTAATGGGTTTGAGTGATCTTGGATAGAAAAAATGTTGTAATTATGAAAGTATAATACTTTTGATTTTATTATATTGCTAGGAAACAATTGTAGACATATTGGTAAGTCTACGTTAATTGTCACAGTGCAAACAACCAGGTCACATCCAAACTGTCCAGGTTAAACCAGTGTTGTCTTACTGCTTTGGATGTTATCTTATGTATTATCTCTTATGTGTTTAATTGATCAATTGTATTATTGCTTTGGATGGTGTCTTATTGCTTTGGATGTTGTCTTATGTCTTATGTATTTAACTTATCAGCTGTATTGTCGCTTTGGATGTTGTCTTATTTGATGAACTTATGTTGAAATCGTAGGTCTTAGTTTTTCTATTACTTTGAGTTCTAATGTTACTTTCTGTCGTGCAGACCAACATGTTAGTCTTCTTGAACAAAAAATAGACTTCTTTTTAAGTCTCTTATAAAGGAAGACTAATATGTAAATCTCTGGATTGTATTAAAACTGTACTTTTGGTCGAATATGAATTAAAATCTCTGAAAAAAGAGTACTATACTGATAAAAATGATGATATTTTGATATATATTCGAGTACCAGACTTCTATAAAAGTCTTTTGTAAAAGAAGACTAATACTTAAGTCTGTTGCAAGCAAATTACATAAGTTTGTTACAACCATATGTCTGATACAAAAGCCTGATACAACCGTCTGTTACTCACAGTTCTTGAGCTCCTCCCTAGAGTATACAACCTCGATAGGAAATCAGGCTTATCCATTTTGTAACATGCATCAAGAAGACACAAACAAAGAATTATATAAGTGCATTCTACACGAGAAGTCTACAATTTAAAATGAAGCCTACACGAGAAGCCTATAAATTCAAACATCAGTGTACTACAAATTTAAAACATCAGTTTACATAAGAAGTCTACAAATTCAAAATATCAGTTTACAAAATTCAAAATATCAGTTTACAAATTTAAAATATCAGTCTACAAATTCAAAATTTCAGTCTACAAATTCAAAATATCAGTCTACAAATTCAAAATTTCAGTCTACAAATTCAAAAATTCAGTCTACAAATTCGAAACTTCATACTACACTTCAAAATGAAGTATACTCACCGGAAGCAGAGAAATGGATTAGAGAGGATGCAATGCTCGTTAGAGAAATGGATCTAAGACTGACCGACTCAGATCTGAATCAAAAGAAACTAAAAGGTTAGTAAACAAGGATGAGCTTGTTAGGTTATTAGTTAAACGAGAGATAGAGATGACAGAGAGACGTACGTTAGAAAGATGAAGCACAATCCCTTGCTGGCTAGGACAGAGAGATGAAGTAGAAACTATGATACTGACCGGAAGCAGAGATTTGGACGAGAAGCACCGTTCCTTAGAAGTCGCTGGCTCAGATCTAAAAAGAGAAAAAGGTAAAGGTGGTCAATTTTTATCAACAGAGAGGTAAAACAGAGAAATTAACTTACCAGAGCGATGGAGGAGACAGAGACGAAGCGGATGGGAAACTGCGTGGATCGAGTTTGCCGAAAAACTCGCCGGAAATCGCTTAGAGAGAAGATACGGCGAAGATTAGTTTTTTTTTACCTGAAAAGCTTGAGAAATTGTATTTATATACTATGTTAAATTGTGTGTAGACTGAAAAAAAGGTCTACATATATGTAGACTTTATAATATGTCTACGAACCCCTTAACCACAAATCTCAAACCGTAAATGTTTTATTTGATCATCAAATTATATTGGTTAAATTCGGTTAGGTTAAATTGTGTGTAGACTGAAAAAAAGGTCTACATATATGTAGACTTTATAATATGTCTACGAACCCCTTAACCACAAATCTCAAACCGTAAATGTTTTATTTGATCATCAAATTATATTGGTTAAATCCGGTTAGGTTAAATTGTGTGTAGACTGAAAAAAGGTCTACATATATGTAGACTTTATAATATGTCTACGAACCCCTTAACCAAAAATTTCAAACCCTAAATGTTCCTTAAAAATGTTTAATTATATAAAATTTTAATTTTTTTACTTCATATTATCCATTATATTAATGATTAGTTAAAAATATTACAACAATTATTTTTATATATTTTTAAAATTAAATTATGGTATAGACTACATAACAAGTTTACCAAATGAATAGACTTCGTACGAGGTCTACATATACGTAGACTTCTTTCTGTTACGTGTAGACTAACAAAGGATAAAAACGTAAAATACACTTCTGTTTTTTTGTTTGGTCATAAGGGTTAAATAGTACTTTTATCACCCTTGTAGGTTGGTTTTGCATTTGATTGAAATTGGAGTACACTTATAGGTTTAAATTGAAATTTTAAGCTGTTTTTAGCAAATCCTTTTTTTTTTTTTAAAAAAGAAAAGCTTGATTGGTTAATATATAGGGTTTTAGACTAAATTTTGGTTGTTTTGACCCAAAAAAATACTAAATTTTGGTTGTCTAAAACATATAAAGCTACAACCAATCACCCCCTATAACTCAATGCTCTATTTAGAATACAGTTCACATATGTGTATATTATATATTAACAAATATTTATAATTGACATATTTGCCACTTAAAACTATTATTATTTTAATAAATAATTCATGTTCTGCTATATTTGTCACATTTTATTTTCAGTTTTCAATTTTTATTCATTAATAGTAAATATCTTGTACATGATATAAATCATATACTTATCATTTATCAACATACTTATCAAAAAAAAACTCAGCTTCATTTAATTAACATACTTACCAATATATATAGCTATATAAAGTACTAGGGGAGAACCCGCCCTACGGGCGGGTAAGTGAATATATAAATAATATTAATTTTTTAAACTGTAATAAAAATTTAGAAATATAATTTTACTATCAATTAAAATAACATTAATTCTGGTTATTTTTTTTATTCTTGCTGAATTAAACTTAATTCACCATTAAATAAAATTATATGAAAATGCAGATGTTACATTTCAGTTTTTTGAATATTTGTTGTACTTAGTTATGATAGTAAGTAAAATTGGTTATGATATTAAATATTATAGTTATTTCAATTCATTTATACATATATTTAAATTACTGAAATGTAAATATGTTTTCAGTATTTATTTCACTAATGATATAACATTTTTGATGAGATATTAGATACCTTTACGCGACTACATAATGTTTTATAATGGTGCTGATGATTCCTTAATCGAAAGACATACATTAAGTTGGAGAATTACAAAATATTAATTTTGTTTGATTACTGCTGGGATAGTTTGATCAATTGTGAAAAGGGATTCAAACAATGTTATGTTTCAGCAGGTTTTGATTACTTTTGATTTTTTCAATATGCTATGAAGGAATTGTAAAACAAAAATGTAAAATATGAATTAATAATGTTAATTAAACAAATTAAAAAGCAAATGAGATATTTTCTCAATGCGTGATATCATTTCTTCCAATCTCATGTTTAGTGAAGCATTGCCACATACTGATAGACTTATAAGATGTTGAACCTGAATCCATTGCTCCATAATAACTCTGGTTACCTAAAATTAATAAGAAAAGTAGCGCACAATCATTAGTTCATTAAGCATTTCGTTAGAGCTATAATATAAAAAAAAACTATTTACATACAAACAATATTAAAATCAATCAGATTCCATTTTCTACCACAAAAGCAAAAAAACCTCAAAACCAAACAAAAGTGTCAAGTTAATTTTTATAGACTATAATGATAAAGTATTTGCGCGGTGTATTTCTCAACTAAGAAACTGATTCCAAACAGAAGCAAAGTAGCAACACAACAAAATCCTGAATATGCTTCTAAGGGTTTATAAACTGATGACTACACACTTGACTAAGTTCTCTGATGATTTAGTGAGTGTCCTATCACAGTGACAAAAAGAAGTGAGTGTCCTATCATATTTCTCTCACTGGTAGAAGAACTCTCTAATGCCTTTTTTAGCTAAACCTATTTAAATTTGATAACCAAAACTGACCTCGACGTTGTCTGAAGCAGACTGGAAATCATGGATCTGTCTTTCAGCATCTTGTATCAACTTCTCATGCACTTTCAAGTAAAGGGTATTAGCCTTCACCTTCTGTGTGGTCGTCTCAAGGACATATTCTACATGATTGGAGCGAGTTGATACCCAGCCTCTTGGCCTGCCTAGAGATCCGTCCACATGTGAGGTGCTGAATCTGTTCCACAAAAACAATCCCACGCAATATCAAGTATAGTGGCCCATATCGATGACTATGAAATCACCCGAACACAACCTGAGTTGTTGAGTTTGGGACAAGACTGCTTCCTATAATCATTTCAAACTGCAAGACATCAAAGACCTAGAACCCTGAGGTGCCACTTCCATCCCTATACTGAAACGTGTAAGCGCAAAGGTTGTTCTTAACACAACAACATGAAGCAGAGGACTGAACACCCCATCTGCATCTTTGGTCACAACATGAGATTGGTGTCGCTATTACTGAACTCCCTGGATCAAAGTAATTAAACTGAATCTGCAAACAGAGCAGCACATTAATCTCAAATCAGAGAATTCAAATATGAAAAAAACATGAGAAGCTTAACTTGGAGTTCACTGGTTTGAGGACATCCACTGCAAGAGACACAATTGATACACAAAATATTGCTTCCTGTGTGAATCTGTACATAAGAGCCTGATGGAAGAGATCCTAACCGCAGTTTCATGTAATATAATATGTTTAAAATCCAAACACCTAACTGAGAAGAATACAACGAAACCAAAGAAACAACTTTTTTTTTATTGAGATATGAAAAAAGCAGACAATGACTCAAATCACCTTATATTAAATCAAAATCATGTATTCAGAAGATAAAGATGGAAACTTTAGTTACCCAACGACAAAAGGAACAACGTTCTGTTCACCGGAAAATCAAATAATTTGCCGATAACAATCTTCCGTGTAGCTCTATCACGCGCCTTCAGTTGATAAAATTCCATCTCGTGATTCGCCATTGCTGGAGTTCGTGCTTGTCAAAGATTAACATTTCTAGGTGCATAGCCGCGAGGATTTCCATTACAGTCAACCAAAAAAAAATTAGTGGTCGGAGCTTCAATCGGTTACCTTGGAAGAAGACGATGCCGATTAAATGCAAAAGAGAGTAGGAGGAATGGTTCGAATGACGTAAATGCTAGGTTTAATGTGACAAAAGAATGATCATACAGCCGTTCCACCGCTCCGTCCGTAGGCGATGGAATTTCAAGCGGCAAGGCGGTTCTACAATGCCTCTCTACAATCAACAAAGAATAAATCCTACAGAACAATGGGCATGTAACAAATATTATTAGAGCCCAAGAAATTATACTCTTCTTTGCCCGGAGAGCACAACGTAGCAAAAATAACATTGAAAGTTTATTAAAAAGAAGCCACGTGTCCAAAATTGCCTTATGCCTACTGCTGATGTGGAGAGCTGTGGAGAGACCAAAGCCTCTTTTATTAGTATAAACTAGATTTTCAATTCGCGCTACGCGCGAATTTGTATTAATAATTAATTTTTAATTTATATTTAAATAATAAAAAGATAAATTATTTATATAATTTTTGTATGAATTATATTCAAAATATGGTTTATTATTATTTTTAAAAAAATTTTATACAGTTGTATGTCTTGAATAGCCAATATTAAGATGTCTTTTTGTTTGTATAGTTACATATGTACATTGTCTAACTTTGCTTTATATTTACCAAATTTTATAATGAAAATATAATTATTAGATAGTTATTGTGTGCTTACATGTATTGAAAATGCTTCAATTTAATTCTTTTAAATGCATATATGTATAATATTTAGATTTAATGTGAGGACTATGATGATTTATTAGTTCACCTGTATGTTTTTCTAATTTTTAGAAGTTTGTCAAAATTGCAGTGTTTATATTTTATTGATTATTACTCTTAAATAATATATTCTTCAGTTGATTAAAGTATAATGAATATTTATTGTCGCTGAAACTATATTCTAATATTACTATTATTTTAAAATATTATTAAACATTTAAGTACTTTATTTGATGAACTTCTTTAGATTTTTTTAAGTTTTCATATTTTTATTAACATTTTTTCAAATATTTTTTTTTGATAAAACTCGTATGAGTTCATTTTAAATTTTATATGTTATATTGATTGTTGTAATTATTTTTCATAAACATGGATCATATCATTTTTATTGGTAACTTACATTAAAATGTATAAAGAGTTACCTTGTACTTTATTTTATTCTTAATGACCTTTTTTGTAGATTACAATTTTTTTAGCTTCTTTTCAAAAATAACTATCTAATTGGTTTAATGAAGAAGTGAATTATAATTTTCTAAAAAGAATTGTGTCAACACATAATATAGTATTGTTATTAAAAATTTAATTGTTGATGTAAGTCAATGTTGAATGATAAAAGGTAGTTGAAAAAACACATAAATAAACAACATAATTAACAACGTGTCTTACGTAAGTGATTTATTTTTACTATCATTTTTAATAAATACTATTGTAAACCAAGAATGGTTGGATAAAAAGAATTAAAATCAAACATCATTTTTCAAGAAAATTGTGCAACCTAATATAAATTTGATAACTTTTAATAGCCGATATAACAATATAAATAAGAAAATTTTAAACACTAAATTTCAGTTTACTTTTTTAATTTATTTGACTACTTTAAATATTTTGAAATTAAATACATTTTATTTTGATGTATATGCTATTTGTATGCCTTGTCACACTCTATGATATAATTTTTTTAATATTTTAGACATTAATTTTGAAAGAGTTAACATATATACCAAATTAGTTCCTTTTTACTATTTTTTTGTTTATATTAGATATTTTAAATTTTATTTTGATAGATGATTTTTGGAAATTTAAGATTTTTTAAAATATTAAACTACAATGAAGTTGATATTTTAAATTATATGTCAATATTTTTAAAAGAAAATAGAAAAAAAACTTAGAAAGATTGTGGATAGAATTTTTTCTTCCTAATTTTTTTATTTAAATTTTTCTATAAGTTGGTATAATATCAAGCTAAGTTTAAAGAAATTTTTTATATCTGTTAATTTATATTTCTACACTGGTTTTATTTTACATACATGATTATGCAAGTTTTTTTAAAACAAAAACCATGATTTCCTTTTACAAAAAATGTTCTTTTCGCTAGTTAAAATGTTATGGTTAGTTTTTAAATATTCATTTTATATATTAATTTATCTATTTTCATTAAAAAAAACATTTTTTTTATAACTTATTTGATTTTTATTTTATTTTGATTGAAATAATATGCTTAAGTGTATAATTAAAATATCAAATTTGGATGCTCAGCTGGTATATTATTAATGTTGTAGATGAGCAATTATCTCAAATAGCTATTTTAAATTTTTTATTTTTAAAAATTTTAAACCTCACCTCCAAAATCCCAACGAATAACTCTAATAATTAACAACGTGTCTTACATAAGTAAATTATTTTTACTATCATTTTTAATAAAAGTTATTGTAAATCAAGAATGGATTGATAAAAAGAATTAAAAATCAAACAAAATCTTTCAAGAAAATTATGCAACCTAATATAAATTTGATGACTTTTAATAGCCGATATAACAATATAAATAAGAAAATTTAAAATACTAAATTTTAGCTTACTTTTTTAATTTATTTGATTACTTTAAATATTTTGAAATTAAATACCTTTTATTTTGATGTATATGTTATTTGTATGCCTTGTCATACTGTATGATATTTTTTTTAAATATTTTAGACATTAATTTTGAAAGAGTTAACATATATACCAAATTAGTTCCTTTTTACCATTTTTTGTTTATATTAGATATTTTAAATTTTATTCTGATAGATTATTTTTGGAAATTTAACATTTTTTAAAATATTAAACTACGATGATGTTGATATTTTAAATTATATGTCAATATTTTTAAAAGAAAATAGAAAAAATCGCTAGAAAGATTGAGGATAAAAAAATTTCTTGCTAGATTTTTCATTTAAAATTTACTATAAGTTGGTATAATATCAATCTAAGTTTTAAGAAATTTTTTATATATGTTAATTTATATTTTTATACTGGTTTTATTTTATATACATGATTATGAACGGTTATTTTTTTTTAAAAGCCATGATTTCCTTTTACAAAAAATGTTATTTTTGTTACTTAAAATGTTATGTTTAGTTTTCAAATATTCATTTTATATAAAGTTATCTATTTTCATTTAAAAACATTTTTTTTATACCTTATTTGATTTTCATTTTATTTTGATTGAAATAATTTGCTTAAGTGTATAATTAAAATATCAAATTTGGATGCTCAGCTATATTATTAATGTTATTTGTAAATGAGAAATTATCTCAAATAGCTATTTTAAATTTTTATTTTGAAATTTTGTATTTTTAAAAATTTTAAACCTCACCTCCAAAACCACAACTCATTAATCTAAACTCTAAGTATATATTACTTAACCCTAGGGGTATAAATTTATATTTACACCCTTTAATAAAATTTATTTTGATTTTTCTCCTGCTATTTTTTGACAAAATATTTTTAGTGCTATCCTAAGGTATTTCTCTTTGTAAGTTCTCTCTAGACACTTCAAATAATATAAATTCTCATTTTTAAAATATATGTTTTTAGGTTCATAGTGTCTTTATTGTTTGAAATTTTTGTATTCTTTAAAAAAAAATTTTTGTGAGTTAAATTTATGTTAATATTCTAGAGGTTTACTTTATATATCAAACTGACTCAATTGATGATATTTCTATTTTGTTTACTAAATTTAATATTGATTTCTATTTTGAAAGAGATAATTTTTGAAGATCTTCAAATTTTTAAAAATAATAAATGAAAAGGTGATTAGTATACTTTTATTTGTGACTTGAAATAATATGTGTTTCAATGATTTATAGCATCAAACTGTATATAATATATGTTATTTGTGAATATTTTCAATAATATATAACCTAAATTTTGAAAATCACGTGTTTTAAATTTATCTAGCTATAATTGTTTGAAATTTTTTATTTTTTATTTTTTATTTTGAAATTAATTTTGTTAGTATTTTTGAAAATATGTTATATATTAAGTTAACTTATATATAATGTTTTTATTTTTGTAAGTTTACTATATTTGATATTTATTTCTATTTATACTGAAATATTACAATTTTAGTAATATTGACATTTTTAGAAATAAGAAATTAAAAAAAAATGATTTGTCCTAATATGATTGCTTGTTTAACATCCTATGTGGACAACTTCAATGGCTTATAGCATCAATTTTTATATAGTATAGATTCATGTTTTATGGTTTAACGAAATATATTTTTTATAAAAAAAAAAGACTTCTTTACATTTTATATGTGAATTCTTTTTCTCTATATATTGCATCTTAAAATATTTCAAGATTAGGCTTGACTAAAACATATTAGCCTGTTAAATCTATCTAGAAACAACAAACTATTGTTTGGAGTTTTTCTTTTCTTTTCCAAAGCTTTTCAATTATGTATTTGTTAAGAAACTGTCGAACTCAATTATATTTTCTAATCAACAATTTTTAGCCACATTAGAATATATATCTATGTAATATATAATTAATTTATAGTTCTTCAGAAAAATTAATAAATTTCAGATATATTTATGGATTATTTTTTCTTAAAAACATCATTTAAATTTCTAATTAAATCAGTGTTACTTGAATTTTAATATTTTGTGGAGGATTAGTTTTTTTTTAAAAAAAATTTGTTGGAGGAGTATACATACTTATCTTATCAAATAATATTAACTAGCATTTGACCCGCGCGGGTGTTATTTTTGTGAATGTCTAATATTTTAAGCAATTTGTTTGATATAATTGTATATATGACTTGAACTTAATATTCAATATCCGTTACCCGATTCGGGATCTTATCCTCTTCGAAAAAACGGATATTCATGGATCATGATAATAATTTTACGGATTCGATTGATCCAATTATAAACTCGGATAGCAAAATTTTAAGTTTGGATGATCCAGATATTAAATATTTAAAATTTAATTATAGTTATCTATGTATATTATATATATTTTATATGAAATAACTAAAATTTTAATTTTATTAAATTTTAATGATTCTTAAGCTTTTTAAATAATAATTTTAAATAGACTAAATAGATGGTTAATAGTTAGTTTTTAATTTCTTTTAAATTAAAAAAATAGGTTTGGATGTCTCTGTGTATTTGGATTTTAGTATGAATATTCTAATCCCAAATATCTGAATCCGGATAACAATTTTACGAATCCGACAAATGCATATCCGAATACCCGAATACGTATATCCTAGAATACCCTAGATATTCGATCCGTCCTAGACCTAATTGTATATGTGTATTATATGGTGATTAATTTTTTTAAAAATTTATAAATTACATTAGTTATTCTTATAAGATATATATCTTACAAATGATAATACATTGTATTTGTTTGTATATATAACCATTTATAATAAATATTAGTATGTATTTTAGTCATTAATTTTTTATGAAAAGTTACATGATTTTGTTATTGTAAATGAATAAGTTGAGATTATAATAAAAAAATATTAACATTATTATTTTTTTATAGTTCAAATATAGTTGGTAGCTTATATGAATATGAATAAAAATAAAACTAATTTAATGATATATATATATGTATAATTTTGTTTTTATTATAAATTTTTGAATAATACATATTCATTTTTTTATGAAGTATTGAATTCTAATGACAAAGATTGTTAATGGACTTAGCCCAGATTTTTTTTTTCCTTATTAAACATTAGTGTTTGGATGCAAAGATAATATCAATAGCATTCAATGGTAATTATTTAGGAAATGTTAGGGTTAAATACTAAATGTACTTCAGTTTTAATAGTTTAAGATGCATTGGGGATAAGTTTTATATGTGTCTCATTGTGGCACTGGTGTATATTACTTGATTCAGAGAACAACTGGATTTCCCATGACCGGCCTCGATTCGGAGCAGTCTCTCAGAATCCATAGCCTAACATGTTTTTATCTTGGGATCTTCATGTATTAGGGCATCAGCTAACTCCATTACCCGAGTACATGAATATGAATAAAGATGTTATTGGCATCCTCCTCATTATGGCATTATATATACTCATGAGAAACGGGATCCAAAACACCTCAATTACGCCTCCATAAGAATATAAGAACAACGTTTATAATGTAAGATTCTATGTTTAGGCAACTGTTTTTTATGGCCCTTAAGAGTTTTACTTTCGGCCAGTTAACATTGATTATATTATTTGGGTAAAATGAGAACACGCATGATCTGTTTTTGATTGCTAAGCCTAAGTAATACTAATGCGGTAAGCATGCAAGCCGCCAACCTAACACGTAATGTGTATCTAAAGTTTGTTTTTTTTGCGCTAACTTTTGCAAGTTTATCTAAAGCTTTTTCTTCTTTTTTTTTGTACCTAAAGTTATTATCTACTTTCTTAATATACTTTATAACAATTTGATATTGTGTATATATGTTTTAATCAAGTAACCAAATAATACAAATTTTATCTTCTATACATCATAGAGGACCTCTTCTTCTAGCTCCAGGGTTTTTAAATTATATATATATATATATATATATATATATAATTGTGAGGTTTTTAACTTTACGGAATTCAAAATATTTATGTAGAGAATTTTTGAGTTGAATTTATCGTAAAATTAAAAATTCCAAAATTAAATACTAATATAAATATACATATATGTAATTTGAGAATTTCAGAACTAGAAAACTCGCCCAGAGTTGCTATTACGATACTAAAAGTTATAATTAAAAAAATTAACAAATGAAAAACACTTACTTGACCACGTCATATAAGCTACAGAGGGAAGATAATCATACTATCTAACACATCGATCGCGTTCCACATCGTCTTCACCATCTCGGTTATCCGTGATTAGGATGTCCGTTTCGGTGAAAGCATCTTTGTTGTACACAGCATATTGTTTGTATCTCAATTGTACACAGCATATTGTTTGTCAGTAGAGTTTGTGTAAGTGACTTTGTTGCATCTTTTGAAAGTTTGAAGCTTAATAAAAGTGAAAGATCGTTGATATGTTATCGATGAAGTCGAATGAATGTTGTTACATTTTATCCTTTTCTCTAAAATAAAATCAAATGGCTTGATCGTCCACTGCGTTTTAATAAATACCTTTTATGCTAAACCAATCTTCAGAAGTAATTCAATTGTGCATAGTAAGAAACTGTAGTAGCAGGTTGTATCGAGGAAAGGAATCAAAGACAAATAATAATAACAAAAAGAACAAGATCCGAGAAAGAAAAAGTTTGAACAATACACATAATCAATCTCCTCAACAAAAAAACGTTCAAAAAATGTTTTTTACTATTACTTTTAAATAATCTCCATTCGACGGAGAAATTTTTTTTTTAATTACAAAATGAAATTTTTTAAATCTGAAAACGTTACTGGGTCCACGTGTAACGTGTTATTGTGATATTCAAAATCTTAAAAGTTCAAGTTTTAGTTGGGATTATGAGACTATTAAATTATACTCATAAAACTTTATATTCTCCCGTCCACTACAAGAAATCAACGTCAACGCCGATAACATTTACCGACTACTTCTCTCCTCGGAAAGTTTATAACGGGTTTCTGATTAATTTTTGAGAACATATGATTCTTGTCAGAAGATTCTCGGAACTTTGCGATAAATTTATATTCTCGGTGTTCTGTCGTAAATTAATGTAGGAATGTTGTCGGAAACAAAATAAAATTGCGAGGAGCTTGTTTTGTCGGAAAGTTTCGAGAACATATTGTTGATATTTTCTCAGGCAATCAAAATCCCGACGATCAATTCTCTTCTCGGTACTGCATCATAGATACTGACAAAAGTTCGTCGGAGTTTTCTCAGTTCGGCATGTCGGCAACTTTACTTGAACAACCCAGTCATCTGATTCAGATTGAATAGCTTCAGAATTTGTTTTAATCAAGTAACAATTACGAATCTGGAAGTTAATTCATTTCAGTTATTTGTAAACATTACTAGATTTCGTGTTGATCCCAAATCTCTATTTTCCCAGATCGATTTCTCTTGATATAAAATTGTAACATGTGGCCAAACTAGATGTGTCGTTAAAAAAAAGAAGGGTCTAGATATAACCCACTATATCTAATATTTCTATCTTGGTAACAAAATTTTTTTTATATTTTTTTCTTGTCCACATATCTTTCTTTTCTTATCTCCTCCTACATATATTTTTCTCTTCAATCTCTGTCAAAGAGTTGATTTCTCTTGCGCAACGGTGTAAAGTGATATCTTCAGGAGCTTGTTCGAGATTTCGTGTATTCGGCTGGCCTCCTCGTAATCGCTCTGTCGCCGGTTTGTGGGGCTTAGTTCTCGTTTCTGGATTTGGAGGAGGTGGTGCTGCTGATCCTTCGAGTTTGGTCATGGTTAGTGTGCTATGTCTAGGATAATCGTCTTTCTCTTTTTCTCCTCTTTCCTTCTTCCCTCTCCTCTGTTTATTTAAGTGCTTTCAGATTTGGTTTTTCTTTGAACTGCCACCGTCACCACCAAAACTCCTTCCACCGCCATTGCTGCTCGCTCCTCCTCCACCATCACGGCCACCTTTGCATCTTACACCAACACGGTTGCATCTCAAAAATTACTAGATTATAAGTTTTATTTTTGTTTTCGTTTATGTTTATATAACTTTTATTTTTAATTTGGTTATTTGTAATATATATTTGATAGTATTAATATTGTTGTGGGTTTTATTTATATTTCATTATTTTTATTTTTTTATTTCAAAATATTGGTTTGTCGGAAGATCATCGCCAATATTTCTTGGAAGTTCATCGGGATCTTCCGATCACTTTCCGACAAATAGTTCCGACAAAACTTGTTAACGGAACTTACCGACTAACTTCCGACAAACCGTGATTTCCGAGACTCAAACTCTGACTAAAATTTGATTGTCGGGAAGTCATAGGTAATGTTCATTACCGACCAACTGCCAACTAATACGCCCGTCGGAGTATGAGCTTGATTCTTGTAGTGGTCTATTTTTATTGGTTGAAATGTGATTATGTGTATAGTTAATGAAGTTATATTTTAAAAATATAGAAAAATAAATATTTTTTTAATTTGTATGCATAAATCTAAAACGACAATTAAAATGAAATGGAATGAGGATTATAAAAACATAACATTCACCTTAAAAATTGGTAGTCTTTTTAGGCGTGTGATCAAGGAAGAATAACACTCACCCAAAAAATGTGGCTGGCCAATTGGTTAATGCATCAAATAAAAAGCATGAAAATGCCAAACAAAATTATATTAATAGAAAACTGCAAAAAAATGTCTAAGGAATTTAAAATTACATGCAAATATATTTTTTAGAATTAAGATAGTATACTATTGTATATTAAAAACAAACTTTAAAATCATGATATCTTAGAAATTACTAAAAAAATATTGAAATTCAATATTATATTATCACACATATTAAAAATGGTCTTAGTTCTATTGCATAACATCAGTATATGACAATCAATTTGAAAACTTTAATATAAACGTAGAACAAAATTATTAACTGCCTAATTGGAGATTTTTTTTCATGCATTTATTTATAATGATATTTTAGTCATTTCAAGTAAATGATTCAAAGATACATAAGTATACTATTAAGAAAATAACTCCAATATTCATTCCTCATATTTATCATATTAATCTTCTTACACATTTTTGGTTTCAAATAATAGCAACATATTATAAACAAAAAAAATGGATTTGATACGGTTTAAAGATTTTTTCATATATACAATAAATAAAGCATAACAACAGTAAGATGTTAATTTATATTAAAAGAAAATGATTATTCTAAATTTAGAATGAAAAAAATTAAGAATTTTTTTTGTAAAAGATAAGAATTCACGTAGAAATAAAAAAAGATAAATTTAACAATACAAAATATATGCACGTGGCACGGAAAAAAAACTCTAGTAAATATAAAATTGGGCAAATCTCTCAAATAGCCATTTTTAAAGTTCTTGTCACAAAAATAGATTTTGAGAGAAAAAATGACCAAAATAGTCCTTTTTTATTTTGAAAATTTTAATATATATTTTTTTAAAACCTCAACTCCAAAACCCCCACCCAACTCTAAACCCTAAGTTTAGATTAACTAACCCAAATATATAAATATATATTTACATCCTTTAATAAAGTCTATTTTGGTCATTTTTCTCTTTGATGCTATTTTTGGGACAAAAAAAATTTTTGGTCTATTTTGGTCTTTTATCTCTATAAAATTAGTTAGTTATTGTTTTGTGGTAACCAAAAACAAAAAAAAAACTTAAATGAAGCAAATAGTATACAGACAGTTGAGCAACTAATTAATCATCCCTAACGCGATACTAGCAAGGATAAATCGAAAGAAATTTCATAACCTGATGTTGGTATGGCTGAAGCATGAGTAATCAAGTACTACGAACTATCTTATAGCCTATCTTTGTTTTTATTTTTTTGGGAAAATAATGGCTATCCAGCTTGAAAATAATTCGTATCAAATATATATACGTAAGAATATTTATGCATGTAGATAAATTGACTGCGAAAGTTCGTCTAACGTGTATAGACTTTGTATCTTAGAGTTTAAACTTTGAATTTGATATATAAAAGTCTTATGGAGACGAAAATACAATCTTTCAACTTCGATCATAAGAAATCGTGGCCGCAGGCAACTCCCAGCACGTTATCCGACTTTTAGTCAACCCATTGATATATATATAGAAAGATATCTTTATGTATAAATGAAACTTTTATATATCTTAGTTCTCACACTCTTGTTTATTAGCGAATTGATTTATCAAATTCCATTCTTGATTTCTATTTTGTATTTTATTTTGGTTTTCTTGTCCTCTGCACAATCGCCAAGGCGTTAAACTTCACATGGGCTATGGCCGATATGTGTCTTTATATAACAAAGTCTAACCATTACATTACTAATTATCAAATCACAATCATCAATATTCTCATTCTCTCTTCAATCACATATTCATCCATGGCTTCTTCTTCTTCTTCGTCTTCAATTGATTTCTCTACTGCAATTCTAATTAGGGTTGATCAATCGGGCAAAGGAGATTTTAGTAAGATTCAAGAAGCAATTGAATCTATCCCTCCCAATATAAACAACTCTCAACTTTATTTCATTTGGGTTAAGCCTGGAGTTTACCGGTACGATGACAACAGTTTCATTATACAATATGATTGCATACATGATACATGTATAATATATAAAAACAATTGAGAAAAATGGATCTAATAATATTTTAAAATTAGGAGAATAAACCTTTATTTAAGTTTTTATTTGGTTTAAATGTTATATTAAAAAGGATAAAGTTAAAAGAACCGCTATTTTATTTTTATAGTTGAAGATTAAGTTTAGAGGTTAAGAATTATGGTTTAGCAACCGTTTTTAGAAATTAAGACATTATACGATAGCAATAGTTTTTAGGGTTTAATTAGGATTTTAAAATGAGTTTAGGGTTTAGATTTTAGATTTTAAATTCCGGCGGATATTCTTAATTTTGATATAAGGTGTAGACAGTTATCATTTGTTTTCGGGTTTTTAGTAATTAAACCCCCCAGCTAAAGATAAATTGTAAAATAAACCCTCAACTAAAAATTCTATGAAATAAACCCTCAACTAAAAATTATATGAAATAAACCCTCAACTTTAGTTCTGTTAACGTACGTTACCCTCCGTCTAAAATTCCGTCACGGAGGGTGACATATGTTAACGGTTTATAAGTTGAAGGTTTATAATCCTGAAAAATTAGTTGAGGGGTTTTCTTACGATTCAACAATAGTTGAGGGTTATTATCACAAAAACACATTAGATATTTTAAAAGCTTTATTATCATTTATGCATTTTTTAGAATTGATTTATATGCCTTTAAAACTAATTTATAAATCTTTATACATTATTTTATCAATTTTATAACCAATTTATAAGGATTCATAAATATTTTAATATTTTTATAAATAACTAATAAGGTTAATACCGGTCCGGACATTGTATGGATTGGAGCTAAAAAAAAATTCTTGGGCCTATAAATTAATAAAATTCATAGAAAATACGGGAATAAAAAAATAAAGCAGAGAGAAATATTCGAACTGACCATCTCTACATTGTTAATGAACATCCAAAACCAATTTTTCTAAGGGATGTTTTTAAGAAAAATGGACGATAATTTACTTATTTACTTATGAATCTTTAAACAAAAAATAACAATTATTAGAAAAAATAATTAAATTATG
The DNA here is from genome assembly GCA_905132885.1 of Moricandia moricandioides. Taxonomy (NCBI): domain Eukaryota; kingdom Viridiplantae; phylum Streptophyta; class Magnoliopsida; order Brassicales; family Brassicaceae; genus Moricandia; species Moricandia moricandioides. The sequence goes on from CAJHQQ010000742.1 coordinate 18,851, forward strand.
GACCATTTTTATTAAGAATATCTCTTACAAAATTGGTTATGGATGTTCATTAAAAATGCAGAGGTAGTTAAGTTTGAATATTTCTCTCTACTTTAATTTTTTATTCCTATTTGTTCTATGAATTTTATTAATTTATAGGCCCAGAAATTTTTTAGCTTCCAACCCATACAATATTTAGACCGGCACTAAGACTTATTAATCATTTGTAAAAATATTAAAATATTTCTATTTTTTTTATAAATTGGTTATAAAATTGATAAAATAATGTATTAACATTTATAAATTAGTTTTAAAAGCTTATAACTCAATTTTAAACAATGCATAAATGATAATAAAGCTTTTAAAACATTTAATGTGTTTTAGTGATAAAAACCCTCAACTGTTTTTGAATCGTAAGAAAACCCATCAACTAAGTTTTCAGGATTATAAACCCTCAACTTATAAACCGTTAACATATGTCACCCTCCGTGACGGAATTTTAGACGGAGGGTAACATACATTAACGGAACTAAAGTTGAGGGTTTATTTCGTAAGATTTTTAGTTGAGGGTTTATTTTTACGATTCATCTTTAGTTGAGAGGTTTAATTACCAAAAACCCTTTGTTTTCTGTATTATAGTATATGTTTTGCTGATAGGTTTGCCTTTCTACTTGGACCTACTATTTTTAATATGTGAATTCATTTGTGCAACATATTGTATTGATGACTAGTTCAATATGCTTAGTCAGATTTCGTGAGAAACTAAAATATTAATGCTAATTGGCGGCTTAATATGAATGAAACAGAGAAAAGGTGGTGATTCCTGCGGATAAACCCTACATAACATTGAGTGGAACAAAAGCGTCCAACACAGTTCTCATATGGAGCGATGGTAAAGACATTTTGGATTCACCCACTCTCGCAGTCTTCGCCTCCGATTTTGTATGCCGGTTTCTCACTATTCAGGTCAGTCTTCATCATTTACATATGCATACTCTAAAAACTCTTTCCTAATCAAATGGTTAAGATCGTAGAATTATTACACACAAAATGTAAACGCAAATAAACATTCGGGAACTACAAAAGACTGATCGTGACGTGTCTTGTGTTGTTGTAAATAGAATAAGTTTGGAACATCGGGACAGGCGGTTGCGTTGAGAGTGGCAGCGGATAATGCAGCGTTCTATGGTTGCGTGATAACTTCATACCAAGACACTCTTCTCGACGACAAGGGAAACCATTACTTCAAAAACTGCTTTATTGAAGGAGCCACCGATTTCATTTGTGGAAACGCATCTTCTCTTTATGAGGTAACTCGTTTTACATTTTCCAAATAGAAATTCATATAATATATCAATATATATCACAGTTAAATTAAAATTTTCTATATACTTATTTCTTAAGCTTTAGTCCCGTTAATTTTCTTACAATAACCACATGATCATCTATTAGGTGATAACATGTTAGTAGAAAGAGATAACTAATGTATTTCTAGCATATAATAATATATAAGCTTAACTGATATGTCAAACAAATCATGAAACATTAGTATACTCAAATGATCGTTTAACATAAACGTTTTAGCTGAATAGAGTTAACATTATTCTCTAACGTAAGTAAACTTGCGATTAGACAGAACTTCCAAGTTTAACTTGCTTTTTTTCGGGTATACTTTGTATAGAGATGTCATCTACACTCACTATCGCCAAAAAATGGGTCGATAACGGCGCAAAAGAGAACGTCGGCCACAGAGAAATCAGGGTTTATATTCTTGGGATGCAAGTTAACCGGTTCGGGTTTAACGTTTTTGGGAAGACCATGGGGAGCTTATTCGAGGGTTATCTTTGCTTATTCTTACTTCTCCAACGTGGTTGCACCTCAAGGATGGAACGAATGGCGAGACCCAAACAGAAAAGAGTAAAAGTCCTGTTTGTGTTCATGTTAGTTAGATTCTTAGACTAATTAATTGTATATTTCTAATAATGGTGCAGTACTGTATATTATGGTGAATACAAATGCTACGGTCCCGGAGCAGACAGGAATCAAAGGGTGAAGTGGTCGAAACAATTATCGGATGACGAAGCTACCGTCCTCTTAAGCAAGGATTTTATCAGTGGCAAAGACTGGCTACGACCTTCACCTTCTCATTTCAAGAATGCTCCCAGACCAAACCCAACATAATCTAAACCAACTAATAAAAGATTCCAACTAATATATTCTCCTTTATTTCTTGTATAAATCCTTTCTGCGTATTGATTGTAATAAAAATGTGTGAATAGTGTGTGCTTATTCAAAACACTTGTATTCTATAACCACTAAATGATTTTACTGTTATCCTTTCTATTTTTGGGCTCTCTCCGACCATCAAATGAGCTCTTCGAAATAAAACTAACAAGAAATGAAACTAAAGGAAACAAAAACCAAAGGAATGAGGTTGGTTTGAAGTGGAAATTGAATCATATTTACAGAAGGGGTACTTTGGGATTAAAGCGAAATAACAGAGTAAATTTCTAGCAGCATGAAACAAATTCAACTAACCATCTGAATCAATCAATCAGCACGAGAGGCACCGCTGCTCCCAGAAGATCTCCGGCCACTATATTTCTGCCAACACAGTTCAAACGTTTGAGATACATTTAGCAACTTTAATCTCAAACCCGTAACTGTGTATGTGAATGACATGGTAGTCAAGTCACTAGACTCGTAAAAAAGTACAAAGATTATACTAATGACTGGTTTTGTAAGAAAAAGAAAGAAATAAAGTTGTGAATAAGAGATACCTGTTTGCCGATGCTGAAAGGAATGTACTTGTGTTTGATCATGTGGGAGATTTGGCGTCTCATGGTGAGGACAAAGAGAACAACCCAGTAGCAAAGTAGTATAGGCCAGAAGACAGGGACATCAAAGACAGAGAAGAAGGTCATGAGAAAGGCTATGCAGAATGCCTTTGTCATGGAATACCTGAAACACATTCAAATTAAAGAAACAAGCTAATGAAGATAGCACATGGCGAAGTTGAACCACCTGAATGCTAATAGAGAACACAAGCAAGAGGGTAGTACCAGAATTTAAACTCGGGGAGACGGCGTATAAAAGGCTTGAACTCATCAGAACCTCGAGTAGGGAGAGAAGCACCATCAGAGGCATCAAGCTCAGGATCAACGAGAGGGGACAAGAAGCCGATAAGGAGATTCAAGAGGTAGATGCCAAGACCATAGGAGATGATGTAGAAACCGTGAATAGAGAAAACCCTCAAACAGTAGATGAGAAAGACAACAAGTGTTCCAATCCACCTGTAGGTTGAGTGAGGTGTGGTCTTGTCGAGATAATACTTGTAAATCCTCCAAGCCTCATGAGCACGCTTTTGAACAGGTGTGGTGGCCATGGAACCACTGTCACCACCGCCGCTTCCGTCCATTGCAGATTCTTGAAAACCTTAGAGATGAATATAAAAATTACATCTTTAGCAGTTACAGCTAATGGAAACATGATTCAAGCTCGTCATAACAGAGCAATGAATAATAGTTTTGTTTTTCATCAAATGCAAGAGACACTTGAAACAATACCCACAAAGTCTTAAGCTTTACAAACCCATAACATTTTTCAGGGAAATGATAAATCTCATAACTTTAGGAACCCTAGCGAGAATCAATCATCTCTTCGCCTAAACAATCTCACTAAAAACCCTTAAAATCCAATGAAATGATTCTCCAGCGACCAAATAGATTTGAAGAGATGGCTAGAGTGAGATCTGTAGAAGCTGAGATTGAAATTACTTACGGAGGAAGCTGAATTAAAGATGAAAGAGAGCTTCGCAGCTGATCCCAAAAGAGACCTCGACAACGAACAAACAAGGAAGCAGCAGCAGATCTCTTTGGCTAAGAAGAATATCTCTCACAAGTATTCCTTTGTTTTTATTAGTTAATTGTCCTCGTCTTTTATATAATTACGCAAAAGCCACCAATAAAAACGTTTGGTTCAGTGTAACCCTGAAGGTTTTTTTCTCTTCCTTCTTTCAAACTCACCAACGAGTTTGTGTTTCTCTATCCTAAACCAAAATTCAACTATTTTGAGTCATTTAACTGAGTTTTGGACACTTGGATATTGATAAGAGTTGTCGACTCGATTAATCATCTTTTTAAATATTTTTTTAACTTTATAACTTTGACATTTATCATACTATTCATCTCTATGAGTTACTTTTCGAATACATTTATATACCAAAAAAAAAATTGTGTTGTGGAAGAGAAACAAGTGGTTTCACTGAAATCATAATCCAACACATTTTCATAGATATGGTAGTACATCGAGAAGGCGAGGAATGACAAACTCTTTAAGGAAAAAAGTTATCTTTATGGTATACATTCTTCAACTTGCTTCTCTTTTGAAACAGATTATTGGAGAAAATATAACCTAAAAAGAGGTGGAGGAGAATCTTGAAGATTCTCACATTGTACTATTTGAGGCATAATCCCTTTGGATATCTTGAATCTCAATTTGCCAAATTGATGTTTCATGGATCGATAATAGTACAATTAATGGCTTAGGATAGACTCTTAAGGATTAAACGGGTGTTAAATCATTTGGATTTCATGGTTGCAACATAAACCTCTCTGCCTTATGCTGAGGTGGAATGATTTCTCTGGGAAGCATTGTGTATGAGAGATGTTCATGTCCTTTCGATCCGATTTGAGATTAATTGCTCAAATTTAGTGGACATGATTACGAAACCTGTAGATTAGGTCACATTCGCTTTAGAGTTTGATGTGTTTTAGAGCTTGTAGGAGAATTTTGAGAGTGTAAATTTGTTTCATATTTTTAAAAGTAGAAAGGTTCGTGCGGATTCACTAGCAAAGTAAGCTGAGATCAGAAGCATACTATTTTTTCATGTAAGATTAGATACGTTTAGATGGAAGCATTATTAAAAATAATTTTTCGTCCGGTGAGAACCCGATCTACTTTGTATGGATACTTATTTGATAAAAAGAAACTGAATGTTCTGTGTTAAAAAAAAATAAACTGAGTGCTGGACAAGATTTTGAAACTTTAGGAGTTTATTTAATATATATATTTTATTTTATCCAAAATAATAATTAAAAAAATGCGAAGGACTCCAAATTCAAACAAGAGTGTCCCCAAAGACACAAACAACTCATCTTAACGAAAGACAAAAAGATATATATTGTTTGGTTATATTCATTTTCAACAAGCATATTTGTGTCATGTAAGATTGTAGACTATCTCAAAATAGTCTACGTGAATATGAACATTAAACATTGACCCTTGCGGATTTCTGATTACTAAACTCACTTGTTTGAATTTAAACTTTGCAAAAAATAAAATGTGCATATTTATAATAATACAAAGAGGATCATCAAAAGGTTCATAATACAGAAAAAAAAGGTTCCTGGCCAATCGGTTCAGTCAGGCCATACTCTGTTCTTATTGTTCTAAGTTGTATCTCTAATCTTCGACTATATTTTAGCTTTGGCACCTCAAAAGTTAAAGGCTCCATAATTCAGATAACAGTACCGTCTTGAATAGTAGCCTTTTCCACAATCACAGTGATTCCAGACCGAATATAGAATCCTTCCTCCGGCCTATCCGCTTCTTGTACATCCTGCAAAACATTTAGATTCTTACAAAGTTTCTATCAAAGACTTTCTTCCGAAAACATGATGGAGAAGAAAGAAACTCTCAAGAAAAGCTTACGCCTTTGTTCATGATGATCACGTTTTTACCAATCTTGGCATTCTTGTCAATGATGCATTTCCTACAAAATACTCTTTTCATTAAATTTTCAGACAAATTCCTTTGATGTTTTTGTTATGTCTTTCACAAAAACTTACCTGATCTTTGTGTCTTTACCAATACCAATTGGAACCTTCCCTTCAGCTAACAGAGATGCAATCTCAGATTCAGTTTGGTAATAATCTGCACCTAACATCAACGTATCCTGCCCAAAAAAACCAAAACTCTGTTTGATCAGAACAATAGTTTTGTTGTTAATCAAACCAAAGAGATTGAAGATCCTACCTGAAGCTCAACTCCATAGTCTAGACGTGACCTTTCTCCAATGATGGAGCGTTGGACGCTGCATTCTCTCAGGAAACATCCGTGTGAGATTATCGAATCTACCATCTTCATAGAAAAAAAGAACCATACAAGATTAGCAAATCAGAACCAAATAAACAACCATAAATAAAAGGGACACATACACGGCATTTCTCAGTTTTGGTTGGTGGGAGGAACCTTGGAGAAGTGTAGAACGGTGTGTCTGGATCATAGAACTCAAACTTTGGTCTCTGCCAAAACAAAAAAAAGGTTGAGAAAAATGGATCCAAGAGATCAAAGATTGGAGTGTATTCTCTGAGAGATTCTTAACCTCCTCAACAAGAGCTAAGTTAGCCTCATAGAATGTCTTTATAGTTCCAATATCTTCCCAGTAATCTCTGAATATGTATCCCTGACCATGAACGAAACTGTTTGGTTATTATTATTCATTGTCCTCAAAGAAGAAGCTAGAGTTTGTCCTTTAGAATCTTACTTGAACATCGTGATCTCTTATGGCTGCTGGAATAATTTCAGATCCAAAGTCATTGGAACTCGGATACCGTTGTGTCAGAATGTTAAGCAAAGCTTCGGTTTTGAAACAATAAACTCCCATTGATGCAATGTATGGAGATTCTGTTGCTTCTTCATGAGACAGTCCAAGCATTGTTGTGTCCGTTTGCTGTCATAAACGACGTTCTTAAAATGCTTAGTGACTCTAATATATTTCTGAAAATTAGACAAAACCATACCATTGTTTTCAGATCATTTCCCGTTGGTTTCTCAGAGAAGTGTGTTACACGCCCACCTCTATCAATCTTCACTAGACCAAAGTTCGATGCACGGCTGAAGAATTCACAAAACCACCTGATGAACATGAGGTTTCTCATACAAAAAAAAGGTGTCAAAGAGATTCAAGAAACTAACCTTTGGCTGACTGGTGCGCAGGAAAGAGTAACCTCAGCGTTACTATCTACATGAGACTGTTGCATAATATCGAATTAGCAAAAAAAACTATTAAAGAGGGTTTTAAGATAATGATGATGAATTAGATTTAGAATAAAAATACCTGAACAAAGTCCATGTAGTTCATTCTATAGAGATGATCTCCAGACAAAATAAGTATGTTCTCGATGTTCCTGTTCTTGGCATCCTTTTCCAAGAAACCATTACCACCATTTTAGAAAGGGAACAACATACATTTTGTATATACTGATAAAAAAAAAAGTGATCATGAGATCAAAATACCTCAAACACCCACAGAAATTTTCTGACAGCATCGGCTGTTCCTTGAAACCACTTCTTCCCAGCTTCCCCTGGTGTTTGTGTAGCAGCAAGAACCTGTTCAAAATATATAAGAACTTTACTTTTTTTTTTTACTTTATTCCTCAAGAAAATCAAGAAACTAGATTTTGGTTTATACCTCAACGAAACCACCTCCAAAGTTGATGCCATTCCCAAAATAAGTACGTGCTAAGTGTCGATTAAGGGAAGCCGAGTTGAACTGTGTCAGGACAAAGATCTTGTTGATGCAGCTGTTAATGCAGTTACTCATCGGTATATCAATCAGCCTGTAGCATCCACCTACAGGAACCTGCATAATAGGTTTTTGAGACATAAGCATCCTCATCAGTTACACAAACCATTGTTTTTCTAGATAAGAAAGAGCCTTGAGGTTCTAAAATCATTGAATGTTATCCAAACGAATACTTACAGCAGGTGTGGCAGCTCTCTTAGTGAGAGGGAAGAGTTGAGCTCCATTGCCTCCTCCTAGAATGATTGCAGCCACGTTTTTGGGGTCTGCCTTTCTTTTTTCAAACATGGAAGGCTTTACTGTCTGACAAAACAAGAGCAGCAAACACAGTTAAGAAGACCTCTTAGTGTTGTTCTCTGATCTACACAAAGCCTAATGCTCTTTCTTAAAGCAAGTGAGAAAAAAAATAGAGTAATGTGTGTGATCATCAACATACCATAGCTTCGTTGGGATTCTTTGAAGTGGCAACAGCGTAAACAACACCACCGTGCTTGAACTTTGGATTCCCAAGCTTCTTGGAGTTCAAATCTGAAGCAAAACGTTTAAAGAAACCATAGTTGTTGATCTTCTCACCCCAAAACTTGTTGTCCACATGCTTGAAAGTAAGTTTTGGCAAGAGAGAAGTGCTTTTCACAGAGGCAAAGCAGTGAGAAGAATCCATCTTTTGAGCTGCAAGAAACAGAAGAAAGAAACCTGAGAAAGTTAATGACAGAGACGGGTTGAGGCTGTAGAAGAATAATAAAAGCTTCAAGTAAAGTGAATGACACACAAAGGGATGTTTCCGTACTAATATATACTAATGCAACTAGTAATAGAATAATGCAAAACAAATTGTTACAAATCTAAGCAAAGTGTTAAAGTGAAACCGACCAGAGAGTAGTCTCTAACTAATAGATGAAAATCCTCGAAAGCTACGAAGTTTCTAGAAACCAAGATGATTCACAGACACAGGTCCCCCAAAATACTCAAAATCTCAAAGCACAAAAAAAACTCTTGAAGTTTGAAGATCGATACTCAGTTCAAAATCATTGTTGGGTTAGAAAGAAACATTCTGAATGAATGTTATACACTACTAATAAAAGATAAAAATAGAAGGAACAAGTTTAAATCATAAATTAATAATCAAAGTTTCAAAATAAAAACAAAAAAAAAGTTTGAATCATAATAAGCTTCGTCCAAATAAAGAAAGAGTGATTTTGAGTGCACGTTAAAATCGATAATAGCAATGTTATAGCTTGAAAGATAGGTACTTTTTTCTTAAAACAAGAACGATCCACAAAGAAGATCTAAGAAACCCCCAGAGCTCACCAGAAGAAGTAAAACTCTTTGTTATGTGATTGGTGATTAATATGATGTTCGTTTGAAAGAGAGGAGAACAAGTCTGAATCAGTGAAGTGCAGCTTAGTTGATGGAGAAAGCTGTTACTTTTTTTCTAAGTTTGTCTTGTGATCTCCCCCACGAGAAAGCTGTTACTTTTTTCGGGTCTTTTTTTTGCAATTTATTTATACCCCAGGTTTTACAAATATATCTGAATTAAAGATTATCTTATGCTTTCTTTATTATAAAATTTCGTAAATATATATATATGTAGTTATGCTGTAAACCAATCATTCACTTGTAGTTTGATAAATTAAAGTGTATCGTAATGTTGAATTTAAATAAAATTATATTCAAGAGAAAATATATATTTACAAGGAGGCATGTGACAGTCACGCCAAAGAACGGCTCTAGTTTCTCCCAAACTTCGACTCCAGTGCTACGTAGACACATGGAACCTGTTTTCTGCTCCAGTGGGGTTCCGACCATATTCATCTGCACACGTTTTGGTCATAAGAATTGTACATAACCTCTTCCTTTATGATGTTAATTAGGTGTTTTCATGGAACATGTACATCAATAAAATCTTTAAATTTTAATTTTATTTAATTATATTCTTTTGCTATTTTTCTACAATTTTACTATTTCCTTATCAATGTTTATTTTATATCAAGAATATATATATAAATTATAATCTTAGATTGGTTTTTATCTATTTTGTGGTTAAAATATATTAAATCAACATGTATAAAATTAAGAAAAAAATAATATAACACTGTATAATTAGCAAAAAGTAAACTTATTTTTTTTTAAATTTGTAGATATCAAAAAAAACTACGGGTATTAAGATTAAAATTTGTATTAAATTTTGAAAATATTTTTAATGATAAAAATATATAATTATAAAAATTGAATTAAATAATATTTCAAAAATTAAAAAATATTATTATATTTATCTTATTATATTATTTAATTTATATTTAAATATATTATTTTAATGATGATGGATGATTATTGCTATATTTTTAAAAAAGTTATCAAAAGTATAAATGAATATTAAATGTAATATATAACATTTAACTATATGTCATGTCATCATTTTTGATATCTTATGTTTTATTTTTTAATTTAAAGTGGCTATAGAGAAAATATGTGTAACCTCACTTTATAAATAATGTTTAAGAGATGTTTTTTATTTTTTTTTGCTAAATATGTTTTTCATTTTTTTGTTATGTAATGTTTTTCAATTATACTAAATTCTATTATTTACAAAACAAAGGTTATTATATGTATTGAAAATTACTGATTGATATATTAGGGTTAAGGATTAACATAGATAGGTACAGCTTACAGTCTTACAATTTCCTTTTTGTCAATAAAATTTATAAATAATTAATGGCTTCTTTATAATTTCTTCTTCTTTTTGACAAAGGGTTTTTATTTTATTTTTCACAATTTCTAGTACCAGAAAAATTATATCAATAATAGGTTCGACTAAAAAGTGCACACTAAAATTGTTCAATGGTTTTTACTCGTTTTCCATTTACAGTTTACGCATACATGGCCTAGTTTGGCTCAAATAATGATATATTAATAGTATGTAGTAAAAAATCACTAGATTACTTGACTCAATTAATAAATATTTTTTCATGTTTCTTCTGTATACTACTAGATATATTTTGTAGAAGAGTGCAACAGTTTTTTTTAAGGTAAACAACAAATTTCATAAGTAGAAAGTAAAAATTACAAAATCACTATTATTTAGAATTTCCAAAAATAAATTATTACATAAGCATATATACACTATATACTGAATAAGTATAACATAAAAGTAATTTGGATGATATTTCTCAATTCCATAATTTTCAGTATTTGTGATTTACCTAACCACAATTCAACCAATAGTAAAATAGAAGCGATATAATATTATTGGTCATCTAACATTAATTACTAATAAATTTTACAAAAAATTTCCTCTAAGACGTCAAATATAAAAAAGCGGAGGGAGTGTGATAAAACAAGAAGCGGTTAAAGTTCAATAAAACCAAAGATCAATAAAATATAAAAATCTAAACGTATATACATAGATTGATAATTTGAGAACTTAAACTAATAAGAAAGAAGAAAAAAATCTTTGAAACTTAAAATACAAAGTATTTCCTAATAAACATATTTCTATCAGAGCTTTTTAGCTTAAGCTTTTCTTGATTGCAACATTTGACCTTATTTGGCATCACTAAATGTCAATAATGATATATCCTTGCTCGTCTTCTTCTCCAGGAAAAGAAAAGCTGATTTCATGCATTGTCATTTGTCATGTGTGAAGAAGTGACTTTTTTGTAACCACTATAGAGTGAAGTTTTGATTGATGTTATAGGCTTTCTTTGTTTTATTGGATGAGTAATTATGGCTCGTCAGAAAACCATGTATATGACTCAAAATTAGGAGTGGTGGATCCAATACTATTATAATTTTTAGTATTTGTGATTTATTTCGTACTTCACGAATATCTGATTTTTTTATTTGCTTCATTTCGAAAAATACGGATATCCGGTTTTCTGAATATTCGAAAAATTAACGGATATTTACGAATAGTTACAGATATTTACGGATACATCATCTACTTTGTTAAATATAAATAAATCTAGAAAATTATACAAGTTTATTTATTTATTTTTAAATACTTTTTACACAATATAAGATAAAAAGTAAAATTAATGAAACTATATGTTTTATAAAATTTAAAAATTAATAAAATTTTCTTATAAAATACTCCCTCCATTTTTTATTAGATGATGTTTTAGATGAGTGCACAAATGTTAAGAAAATTACGATCTTCTAAAGTAGGTTTAAATATATAATTTTAAAATCATTCAACCAATTATAAAAAAAGACTTGTAAAATTTAATTGGATGAACAGTTTCCAATAAAATTAAAAAGAACCTTAAAATTTCAAAACATCATATATTTTGAAACAAAAAATGAAATGGAGAGAGTATTATTTTAAGAAAAAACTGTAGTTTTCTACTAAGATTTTATATTTTCTTAATTTTGCATGTAATTTATAAAATAAAATTATATGTTAATGTATGAGATTATAGATTTAAGACTATATACTTAATTATAAATATACATCTATTTGCATAATGGACGAAACGGAGCGGATATCCGTCTTTAAATTTTTAATATTTGTGATTTGCTTCGTTTTTAATGGATATTGGCATTTAGTATTTAATTTGCTTCGAAGATTTATGGATATCAAAAAAAATTCGAATCGAATAGAAACAAATAAAGAACGGATAAAATACCCCACCCTACTCAAAATTGTCATTTCCTTTTCCCAAAGAACCAAAAGTTCACGAACATAGTGAAATTATTTTAAATTTAAAACTTCTACTAAAGTAGTTTTGATACTTCAATTTCCGAAGAAAAATACTGAGAGGGGGCTTATTGTAAAAGGGATTTGGAAGTTTTTTAGTTTTTCTCCAAATCACCCCTTATTGAATAGTATGGTATTTATAAAAGTTCTAACAAATCCATGCTTATCTGATATAGCATTTACAAAACTCCTAATTGGAAAATGTGGATTTCATTAATAATTTATATTCAAGATTATTGTGGGTTATTAGAAAAGAAAATTTACACTTTAAATTCAATAGAAAAGAATATCACCTCAAAAAGTGGAATTTAAAAGATAAAAAACAATAATCCCATTTCATTTCTTAAATCTTTTGCTAACACAACGTATCTTCCGGCTCTACTTCCCTCTTACCACCTCCTGATCACTTTAATTCTTCCTCTAAAGAATCCATTAATCTCAACAGTGTTAACCTTCTTCACTCTGTTTGTTCTACATAAACATCTCATTGTGCACAGTTTCACCGAAAGAATACCTTCTTCTTTATATTAGTTGCACAACACTTTATTAGAAGAGGTAACAGTAATATTTTTTTGTCTTTCACACTAGTCTCTTGATGGAGCTTCGCACCATGTTTGCTAACTCAATTAAGCTCTCTCAAAAAAAAAATTTGATTGCATGAGAATATTGGAGAAGAAGTAACATGACAAGTCGGAGAGCACCAACTTCGAGAGCAAAACAAGACACTTCTCCCCATCTGTCTCTAACGCCACGTCTCTCCCAACGCTACTTCCCTATTACCACCTCCTAATCTAATAAATATGTCATGTTTTTCTCATGTAATTAGGCAAATTATATATACTGAAAATTTATTCTTTTTTTAAAAAAATAACTAGTTCTCACATTTTAGTTGAAGTCATTAAAATATCAAATGTAAAGCCATATAATGTGTTACAAAAAAAAATAAAAAAAAATAAAGCCATATCATAGAAATGTGTTTTGAGATATTAAAAAAATGGATTTTACCAAATTGGTTTTTTGTTTTGTTCTACCAAATTCCACATTAAAATCTCTATCCAGATTTTTGAAAACCCACCAAATCTCAACAGATCTAAAACCCTCAAAAATTTATCAAACCCCTAATACAATAAGTCTCCCTGAGAAATCAAATAAAAGAACAAACAACAAAAAAACAACCAACTTGGATATCTGAATGAAATTATGATAGACTACTGAGAAAGCAAATAAAGAAAATGATTTATAATTAAGTAGACATAATATCCCAAAAAAGCATTCTAGAAGAGTTTCTGATGATTAACGTATACATCAAAAAGGCAAAAACTGAGATGAGATTCGAGAACCAAACCATTGACAAAGTAAATATGTTTAGGTGTTGGTGGCACGAGTGTAGATCTGCTGGCTCGAGTGAGCAGCGACCATCCTGATCACACCTTTTGCCATTAGCTCCCTAATGGCCTTCCTTGCTAGAGACCCGTTGATCTGTATTGACACAGAAACTTAAAAACATAAGATTGAAGTTCTAGATAATAACGAGAACAGCAACTTTGGGAAAGATACAACATTTGTGCAAGCAAAGATTCATAGGAAGTAGAAAAGTACCCTCATACGGTCGGAGAGAATGGAAGGGGTGATGAGCTTGAACTTGGGAGCTTCAGTGAGAAGCTTGTCGTAAGTAGCCTGATCAAACAACACCATGTTGTTAACCTTCTCCTTTTGCTTTCCCTTGCTCCACTTCTGTTATGTTTAACCAAACATACATAGAAAAAAAAACAACCAACAATTCATACACAAATGATCATGAAAATAAAACAAGACAAGCTTTAAAAATGTCTGAATCAGACACATAACTGAATAATCAAGTGCAGTTCGAGATACATTAATGTCGACATTCATACCGAAGACTAAGAGATACCCCCAAATCTAACTTAAAACACATGTACACAAGTAGGGTAACTGAGGAACCAAACCTTCTTCTTCTGTTTTCCACCGCCGGATTTGGCCGGCTTCGATGACGGCGGCGGAACCTTATCCTTCTTTGGCGCCTGAACACATTTCAAATTAGATACCCAAGCCAAAGAGAAACAAAAATCAATACGGAGAGAGAGAGTGAGAGAGAGTAACCATGGTGTTGAGTACCGATCGGCGAGGAGACTAGAGTCGGAAATCTGAAGAAGCGCACGGAGACGAGACAGTGTGAAAGAAAAATTGTGAAAGGTGGTGCTCTTCTTATATATTAGGGTTTCTGAGTTAGAGAGTTAAAAAGGCCCGATAAAGCCCAGTTTTGTTTTAATAATATGATCCACTGTTATTTTAGCCCAGTCTAGCCCAATTAAACGAATGATAGGGAAAATAGTCATTACCATCTATGATGATATTTGTGAGGATGGTTACAAACAAAAATTGTGAAATTTTCAGTGATAGTTCGACGAACTTCACATCAATGGACACTAATCATTAAATATAGATCGGTTTTATCTAAGTATTGTACGTTTCAAACTTGGGTTTAGGCATGTCCACATTTATCTGAAACTGAAGAACCAAACATACCAAAACAAATAGTTTCAATTCGAGTTTGGATCTTATCAATTATACTAAAGGATCCTCTATTTCTAGAACCGAAGAACTTAAACTAAACCGAAAATTGAATGGTTATCCAATTTTCTATAATATAATTTATACATTAAATATTTACTATAAATTACAAGATAATCGAATAATTTCAAATTATAATTTATAAGTCAAAATACCCAAAAACCAAAAACCAAATTACAAGAATAAGTTTTATCCAACATATTTAAAATTATTTGAATTATCTAAAATTTTATTTGAAAACTCAAAAATTGATAATTAATCTGAAAATCCTGATTTTTGACTTTTTAATCTGAATTACAAAAAAAAAAAACAAAATCAAACCAGAACTGAATGGGATCCAAAATTACTTTAAGTCGGTTACCAACTTTGTTAACCAAACTGAGCTAAAACCGAAATAACTAAAACTGAATCGAACTTTCTAAATACCCGAACATAACCTAAACCTCTAAAACCAAAGAATCGACGAACTGAAATAACCAAACTGAGAACCGAATGCCCATGGCTACTTTGGTTTGTCTCTCTATGGTAAATACATAAATTACCTTAAAGAAAATATTATAAGTGGTCTTTCTTATCGGTTTCACCAATTTCCAATTAGTCTTGGGCATATTATTTGAAATCTGAAAGCTGAAACGAAAAAAAACACAACAGAAACTAGACCAAAAATTACAAAACCCAAATGTTTCCTACTTTCCCAAAACCTAAAAATTCAAAACTAAACTCGAACTGAACCGAAACCAAACAAATACCAGAATATTTTAAATATAATAAAATATTAATTAATTTTATTTTTAATATATATAATATAATTTATAATTGAAAAATATCCAAAAAAACCAAGACTATCTCAATTACCTAGTTTTTTCGTTTTTTCCGAATTTAACTCGAGTTTTTGAGAGTTTTCCGGTTATTTGGGCTATAAACCCAAACCAAACACAAATTATTTCTAATTTGGTTCCACTCTGATTTTTTATAAAAATGAATAAAAGCCCGATCTGAACCCGACATTACCCAAAACGATCCGATTCAAAAAAATGTTTAGTTCCTAAACACGTCCTAAACACCCCAGCCAGAATAATCAAAACACTAAATAACCGAACCAACCCAAACTGAAAACCTGATTGCTAGCACTACTTCTAATAATGCACTGCATTAGTAAATGTAGGCTTAGGCATAAAATCTAGAATCTGAAATCTAAAACGAAAAACATGATTCGTTATCTAATCCAAAATTTTAAAATATCGAACAAATCTTGTAGGAAGTAACAAAACATATCAGAACAATAAGTGTTACTAACCAAACCCGAACGAATAACCCAAAAAATCTGAAATTAATAGTTAATATAAATATTTGAAATACTCAACTCAACGTTTATTTTTTGATATATAAAAATAAGTACTAAAACTTAATTAAATACCTTAAATACTCAATTACCTGTAAGGTAATGCACATTTCTTTCAAACGATACTTGTTTCGTGTTTGACTTAACACTTTGTTGTTATTTTATCAACTTAATGTGTGTTGGATTAAACTCTTTTCAAATTAATTTTTCATAATATTTTGCTTTTAAATTTTGTCTTTTGTTTCAAATATATTTGAACCAAACCAATATAATCCAAATTCAAAAGATATTTGGTTACTTATGAGTTTTATGATGTGAAACAAATTAGAACCGAAAGTAATGTATTATATCTGATCATGACTCTTAGTTACAAATTTACTAGAATGAAACGTAGGATGTGATAAAAATTAGAACAAAAACTTGAAATATCTGATATGAACCCCGTACGAGTACATGAACGTCGAGACCTATTGATCATAAAATATGACAGAAACCCTCAAAGATCCGCAACAAATAAAGTACAAACAAATTAACAACTGCAGCATTATAAAATTTTTGATAAAATAAAAATGGTAATTCTTCTATTAAAAGTTCAATAATAGGTACTAATATATTGTTCAAGGCTGAGTCTAGAGGGCATCCAAACTCCTCCAAGAATGCTAATATAACTCCGTTTGACCACCCGTCTGCAAAGATAAATGTCAACAAAGTTAATAAAAAAAATCACACCCTCAAATATCTCTCACAATGCAATTTAGCCGTAATACTTTTGTGTGTACAATTTAACCCCCTGAAAGTTCATTAACTCTAAAAGAGGTTGAAGAAGAAAGCTTAATAAAAATGTATTACATGTGGCTTATATCCACCTCCACCACCATACTCACCAAACTCTGCAACACTAAGCTTCTCATGAATATTCCCGCTCGTCTTGTAAACACTATAGCTGCTTCTGATCCATCTTCTTGCAATCTCTTTAGCTTCCTTTAGACCCGATCTCGCGAGCCCTGTAACAATCATCTCTTGTTGCGGTGGCCATTCATTTGGATGATCCCTGTGATATATATCAAAAAGTGTCAACATTCAAGTAAATTAAAGATTCAAAGTGAATCCTTGAGCCACAAATTTCATTTACCATTGTTGTCCTGAGTTTGTAAAAGAGGTTAAGATCCCAGCAGAGCAATGAATCCTGAGTTTGTAAGAGCCTTCACAACTTTCTTGACAAGGTTTTCATTTACATATTACAAAGATACAACGTTCATATCAAACATATGTATAATATTTACATGTAGACATAGTTTTACCTGAATTAAAGGAACTAATCCAGATGTGTTAAAAAAATGTGTTAAAAAAAAGAACTAATCCAGATTGAAACAAATTTAGATGCAAAAACAATTTGTGTTCTGGTACTCAGCTTTCCATGTCTCAGGCTCCTGAAGACACAAATACGCCCGCAATGTTGAACACCATCACAAATCAGACATTGTAACTACAAATATTATGGAACTTGTTAGATTCGGGTTTATCATGAGCTTCTAATTTAAAACCAATTGGCGATAAGTGGATTGACCATAACCCTTTATATATTACTTAAAGTTCCATTGAATTCTCAATGTGGAACACTTAATCCCTAATACCCTCCTCGAGATGATGGCTCTTATTAGCCAGAAATCTCGAAACTTTAAGACATTTATACTCGGTCGAGCGAGTCAAGTACGACAGTTATACTCAGTCGAAGGGTTAAATACGACCTTTATACCCGGTCAGGTAGGTTTATATTAATTAGGGGTTTATGGTATTTAGGATATGGGCTCTGATACCATGTTAGATTCGTGCTTATCATGAGCTTTCAACTTAAAACCAATTGGCGATAAGTGGATTGACCCTAACCATTTATATATTACTTAAAGTCCCATTGAATTCCCAATGTGGGACACTTAATCCCTAATATAAATTCATCTCCATTGGAGGAAAGCCGGTACCTAGCCATTGTCCTGCCTTTTCGTTCCAAGACACAATTTGAATTGTAAATGCATGACCTTTAATTTATATATCTCATGCCCTTTCGCCAATTTACACTGGCTAGTAGGCCGGAGCAAAGAAATTCAAACTATCTCAAACCAAAAACCTAAATTGGTATCCGATCTGAACTGTAAATATATCCGAATGGATTATGTAGGGCAATATAAATGTGCACGAACCAAAAATGTTATTAACCGAACCTAAACGGATGATCCAAAAATCTGAAAACCCAAAAAACGAAAACATGACATGAAATATGAATTAGTATTTGAAATCAGTATTCAAACTTAATGAGTATCTTAAATACCAATTCTTTATTTAATTTGATATGATATTTAAAAATACATGAATACAAACGAAATTATATGAACCAGATACGAGTTTGGATCTAAAATGAGTTTTAGATAGAGTTATGGGATATATTTGAACTCTGAATATTATTGCTCAAAGCTTGTATGAATATATAAAAATTTGAATGAAGTCTAAAGGTTGAACCCCAAAACCCTAAAAAAGCTAATATGAACGGAACGGATGCTCGAAAGCTTAGAGCATGATTATCCCAAGTTCTTAAGAGGGGTTCTTGCACTGTTCGTGGGTCCTACTGACACGTGGGGCCCATGAACAGTGTAAGAACTACTTCCTAAAACTACTAAATAAGAACCGTTTTTGGAGAGTTTCTTACACTGTTTACGGGCCCCAGTGACATGTGGCGATTTGCGATTGGTTCGTTTTAATTTTTTTTTTTTTTAAAAAAAAAATCAGCCAAAAAAATAAATTTAAGAACCCCACTTGGAGTTTTAGGGATAAAGATGCCCTTATGCCTACCAGTAAGATGACTCTCTCAGCTCTAACATCGTCCTAGTAGATCCCTTCAAGATTCTTAGTTTTTTACATTTACTTTCAGCTGCGCAATTAGTAACAAATTTATCATATCCTAAGGACATATATATGCATTCCAAGAGCCCAGTCTGCTCGGTTATATAAAGCTTGTCTATAAATTCGTCAAGCATGATCTATATATATATGCATTCCAAGAGCATTCCAAGAGCCCAGTCTGCTCGGTTATATAAAGCTTGTCTATAAATTCGTCAAGCATGATCTATATACTATATAGTGCATCTTAATTAGTATCCCTTTTTTGTCGGCCAAAATTATTTTTTATCTTTTATGTGTGACAGTAACTGAATGAAATTGCATGTTTACTACTCTTTTTAACTAATTCATTCATGTTTAATTAACACTGGGATAGTAAAAATGACTTGTGAAAGCATTATGTATGCTAATGCATTCGTACGTTTAAGTCTAGCCATGTATACTTGTTTTCAAAACAATATCGTCAAACAATATGTGATTTAATACTAAAACTTTATATGGATCATGGATGCCAACAATATAATATAAAGATGAAACTTCACTAGGCACGTGATGAGCTTCACTCAAGTAAATTACGTTTACATATGTTATTAAATTTTATTTGACATATTATTTGTAACCGACCTTAGCTCAGTTGGTAGAGCGGAAGACTGTAGTTGTTGCTGTGATCTTTAGGTCGCTGATTTTTTTGCTCTTTTTTGCGAAACTGTTTCTTTCTTTTTTTTGACAAAAGGGCTAAAAATAAAAAATATTTCATATTGGCGAAACAGTTTGTTAACACTTAAAACTGAATCAGCATGCACTCACATGTGATTGAGGGGAAAACGTTAAAAAAATGCAGGCATCAGACAAAAAAAAAACACAATTGAAATAGAATGATCAAACTAGAGATTAATTATAGGTCAAATCTCTGAAATAGATTTTTTGAAGTTTCTGTCACAAAATATCATTCAAGAAAAAAATAATTAAATAGATTTTTTATTTTGAAAATTTTAATATTTTTACATTTTTATTTAATTATGCACTTCACTTCCAAAACTTAACCTCATAACTCTAAACCCTAAGTTTATATTAATTAACCCAATAAGTATACATATATATTTACACTCTTTAATAAAATTCATTTTATCATTTTTTCTTTAAATGCTATTTTAGAAACAAAAACATTTTTAAATATATTTTGGTCTTCATCTCTTAATTAAATATCGCAGCAATACTAAATCCTTATCTTATGAAACTCAGATTTTGCTTCTTTGTAGATTTGCCACCAGAAAAGAGGTCGCGTTGATAGTTTAATCAATTTAATTATTTCTTTTTCTTCTAAAATTGTCTTTGGCTAAGCATACGATTTTTTTTCTTAGAATAACATTTTTATAAAGATCTAGTAACATATAACAAGATTTCTATCAACTAACTTTTGTCTGAGATTCAAATTCCTAAATCTATCTTAAAATTATAATGAAAATGAAATTCATATACTTTAGAGGCCCACATACATAATTTATGTACTAAGAAAATTTTCTCTTGTGTTGTGTGCTTCATTAACTCTAATCATCTAATCTATTAAAATAGAGTATTACTTTTATCTACTGGTAAAAAGGTCATTAGACTATTTCATTAGTAATTTTTACTATATTATAAATAATATTTATATATTAGATCATTTGAATAAAATATACTATCACATAAATAAATATATTCTACTATAACACTATTATTTTGAATATTTCCTATTTTACTTTAACAAAATCTTATAAAATATTTTTATTATCAAATCTAAATTAGTCATTAAATTCGTAATTATTATTAAAATATTAGAATTCAGTATTATTTAAATTTAAATAAAGAAAAATTATTTTTATTATATAATATTTTAATTTATAAAGTTAAATTATAAAGTTAGTGATATAAATTTGAATTTAATAAAAATAAATTATACAAGATAAAAAGTTATATTATATGATTTTTTAAGCTTAGAAGTTGATGGTTTATGTTTGTAAATTAAATAAAAGAAAGTAGCTTATTTAAATTAAAAAATCTTTTAAATAAATTTGATCATTGAGAATTATAAACAAAATTTAATCTATTTTATTTAGAAACATCAAAAACAAAATGGGTTAAATAGATAAATTATTCTATTTTGATTCTTATATGATTGTGTTTATTTTAATTTTTAAGATTATATTAAAATACAAATAAATTATATATTAATATTTGTTTTTCATAAAAAAATAAAAAATAAAAAATATGAATAAATTTATATATAATTATATATTATTAATATCAAACAAGACATATTAAGTTACATAATACAAAACACCAAATAATATTAAATATTTTATCAAATTTTCATAAAAATTAAATATAAATATCTACACGGAAAAGTTTCTCTATACAAAATGGATAGTTTTATTTTATTTTATTTTGAGCAAAGGGATAGTTTTATTAAATTTATCAAATAACTCAAAGACGATATCTTCAAATACAAAGTATTTACTATAATATTTAATGTGTTTTTGATATTGGGTGATATATTAACAAAAACGAGTTTTACAGTCCACTTTTTTTTTCTTACTCTTCTTGGTTCATTTATAGATTCCAAGCAACGATCATTAAGTAGATTTTTCTTTGTAAAACTAGTTTGTGTTCTGAAATCCAGGTTCAAAATCTTGTTTGAGTATAATAAAAATTACTTAGGTTCTAATTATCTAAACTAATATATATATAATCTAAGGCGTAAACTATATAAATATCGACAAGAGTGATTAATATTCAAAAGAGTACACAAAAACGTCAAAATTTGCACAATACGTTGATTGAAGCATCGAGTGTCACGTTATGCTCATGGGCAATGATGAAGATGTCCTATGAGAGCAAAGAAGTGGGACTTTTATCTTTTCTTCAAAGTGATTCCAATAGCAAATTTTAAATTGAAATTGAAATGAAACCACATATACATGCTTTTTGTTTAGAAAGAGACAACACATAAAGAAGCACATTAACCAAGAGACGTTGTAGAAGTATAAGCCATCTCTCAATCTCTTAGTGAAGAAGGAATGGATTATTTATACATTTTTAAAGTATGACCTAAAGTATTCATATTTTTAAAACTCTTTTTTGTCATTTCAGTGTGAGATTCCACATACTGCATATAAATATAAGAAGTTGTAATATATGAAAGATCTAATAACGAAATAATATAATGATATTCTTGTAAGAAATGGTTTCTATTTATCCAAAATAAGGCATTGATTGTCAAAAGTGATGAAAATCAATATTGGTATGCTGTAGAAAATGTGTGTTCTTATTAAACTATTTAATAAAACGATTGGTAGAGTAGTAAAAACATAAACATGATATTTAAAATCATTAAAAATTATTAGATAATATATTATATATGTAATTTTAAATAATATATATTATATTAATTATTATATATATAATTAAAAATATAATTTATTTATATTAAATAATATTAAAAATTATGTTCATATCCAAAAAAATATGTATTTTAAATTAAATTTTAAAAATATTTTTTAACTTTTAAAAAATAAATTATTTCACATTTAAAAATGTAATTAAATTAACTACAGTTTAAACATGAAATATTCTTTTTTAAAAAAATATTCAATTGTAAGTTTATTTTAAAATATAAGTTTTATTTTTGGATATAAACATAATTCTATGATATGATGGAATAAAATAAATTAATTATATATTTTTAGTTTTATAAATCCTAAATGCAAAGGATTTACTATAAACTTCATACGAGAGCACTGAAGAAAAAACATTTGGAAAATATTACATTGGGAAAATGATTGTTTGCTACGTGAAGTGTTGACCACCACATGGTTAGCCTTACAGATTAAACTAATGTATACCTAGCTATACTAAGTATATATAATGTATGACAGCATCCATCAACGTAATGATGTTAATTAATTAACATCACAATCTTAATTTCATTAAACAAAAAGTGATGTGGACGTTGGAAACATCAACTCCTTTTAATTCTCTTGTACGATCAATTAAAATCAGAGCCACCTCACCGTAACTTAACTAAAATTAGATGCGTCGCGACAAAGGGAAGATCAGAAAATTAGTGTGTTGACTTAAATCAGTGAGAGAGAAATGGAGCTGGTAAAATCATGTGGGGTTATTGACCAAAATCGAGAGAAATAAGTTAATCGACCCCGAAATCGATTAACTCCTCTCTCTCTCTCTCTCTCTCTCTCTCTCTCTCTCTCTCTCTCTCTCTCTCTCTCTCTCTCTCTCTCTCTCTCTCTCTCTCTCTCTCTCTCTCTCTCTCTCTCTCTCTCTCTCACACACACACACACACACAATTTTGGTCAATAACCCCACACGATTTCACAAATTCCTTTCTCTTTCACCGATTTGAATTAAAAACCTAATTTCATAGAGTTTTTTCCTTTTATCGTCCCATAAAGACGACGTCCCTGATATTTAAAAAAAATGGACCGATTTGTAAAATTTGTAGCCAAATAGCATTTTGTTTTATTTGGCTGGGTCATGTTAAATTTTAGTTAAATTACGGTCAGATGGATCAGATTTTAATGTCGTCCATGTTACTTTTTTGATTAATAAAATTAAGCTGGTGATGTTAACTAATCAACATCATTAAATTGAAAGATGTTACTATTCATAATATATATTTCATGTAGTTAGATATACATTGGTTTAGTCAGTATGGCTAACCGCGTAGTTGTCAATACTTCATTTTTCACGTAGTCAAAAATTATTATTTTATTAGCTTTTGGTAATTACATTTTTAGCAACAATGTTGATTGGATAATAAAGAGCATAATGCTCATACTAATATTCCCAATCAAGGTCTAGTATAAATATCTATCAGAATCTATATTCTGTTGCTTATACATGTAATATACAATGATATATACCAGACAAGCGAGGTACTCCCTCCGTTTCTAAAAGATTCATATTCTAGCAAAAAACTTTGTTTCAAAATGTTGTATTTTTTACATTTTCAATGCAGTAGTTAATGAAGAATTGTAAACTTTTATAAAATTCTTATAATTCTATTGGGTAAAGGTTATGGGAAATAGTAAGTTACAAAAAATTATGCATTGGTAATTTAATTTCATATGTTTTATTAATATGCGTAAAAATTCTAAAATATGCATCTTTATGAAACAGAGGGAGTAATGTTTAAGATTGTTATCAAATGCACAAGTTAGCGCATTCAAACAACATATTATAGTGTTATGCAGACAATTCGTAAGTGAATTATGGCTATGTTAGATTGAGTTTGTTTATAAATAGAAATTTAACACATAACCATTTTTAGTTGCATAGTTCCAGTATCTAATTTATGGATTTGAGTTGAAGAAAATATCATAAATGTAAAAATGATATAATTTTCGCTAAGTATATAATACATAATATTTTTTTTATTAGGAACAACTGATTTCGCGGTTGGTCTGTGTTATCAAAACCTTTAAAATTAGTTTATAGAACAAAGAATGAAAACAGGTTTTATAAACTTTATTAACTTCATAGGCGACTACAATACTATATTATATATCCCAGAGTATTTAATTTGAAACTTTTGAAAATAATATATGGTCATACACATTAATTTAAGAGATTATTTTATTTTGATTAAAATAAAAATCTACTTAATGGGTATAGAAAATAATGATGTGCTGCTATGAGTCGAGTTAAAAAATTACAATTGGGTGTGCTTGTAACTTTTAAGCAATGATAACTAACAATGTGTTATTAACTTTCATTGCTAAATATCTACATAGATGCGCATAATTAACTTTCATTTTCAGATATAAATATTTGTCAATTCACATATTTCTGTAAAATATCTTTAACTAGATTTTGATTCGCATTTGAAAACGCAGATTTATTTTTGAAATTAAATAATTTCTTCTAAATAAAATTTTATGTATAATAATGTATATGTTTGAACACATTTAACCAGGTGAACCAAACCGTACCAAACTTAAAAAATTAATACCAAATTAAAATGAATTTCATAAATAATTGCGCATATTATATTTATATATCTTTGAAACCGAAAAATAGAAACCGAACCGAAAACAAAATAAGTACTTGAATTTTTAAAATATAGATTATATACCTATAAATATTAATTATATATAATTTATAAATAACCAAATATCCTAAAATAATATTTATAAGCCAAATTATGCAAAAAGAAAATGAATACCGAAATATTTTTATTCAAAATACTAAAAATTATTCAAATTATCCTATACTTTTATCCAAACAACACAAATTACCAGATATTTAAAGCCCATGATATCTTACCTTTACAATTCAATAAAAATGTATCATATGCATTGTTAGAATTTGTAAAATAAATAAACATGTCCTATTTAAACCAGTTTTGACTATTTAAACCCGTTAGACCCATTTTTTTATTACAATAAGATTAATCATTTTGTTCATGTATAAGAATGTAAGATGAAATCTTAATAATTGATTTCATGTAATTAATTAAATCAATGTTTCATAGTTGAATAGTTGACATTAAAGCTTTTAACTTTCAATTCACGTAAAGATGTTAAACATGTTATAGTCATGTGTCCTGTATTCATGGGATTTATTGTTAGAGAAATTATATAATAGATTATGGAGAGTAATAAATGAGTTCATTTAAATTATGTAAAGTATTCTATAGTTAGAGAAAATAAAATTAAGACCAAGATATTATAAATAATTAATGAATAGGTGCAACAACTATTTGTAAGTAAATTTTTTAGAATGATCCTCTAATATAGTATAAATTTTTAGTTATATGATAATAATTTGAATATTAGCAGATTTCTAACTTTGTTATCTAAACTGAATCAAAAACACTGAACTAAAATCAATCTGAGTTTCATAAATATCTGAATGTATTCTAAATTTATAGAACCAAAAAAACTAAAATGTAGGGTAATAAAACTGAACCAAACTAAAAATCGGACCAAACCAAAAAGTACTTTTATAAACCGAATTATTCAAAAAATGAATTATCTGAATGGTTTATTAAAAATGTTTAAATTTATCCTAATTATCTAATATTTTATCCTATAATACCGATATATCTCCGAAAATAGGAATTGTTCATAAAATTTATCCAATCCAAAACTTGAATCGAACGATAACCAGATTTGACCCAAAATTTTCTTGACTGTTAGCATATTTCTAACTTTGTTATCCCAGCTGAACCAAAAACAAAATAATTGAACCAAACTAAAAACATGAAATGCCTATGGCTAATTGCAACCATTCCCTGACAAGTACTGTTCGTTTTCTTGTTCCATAACTAACGTATTTCATATATATTGTTGCCTTTTCCTTAGCTTCAATGATTTTTCTTAACCTTGACTGCAAAAATGAAATTCACATAGCACATAATTGGGAAATTAGAAGTATAAAATACATTGTATTACATTGTTTGACAAGTGAGGCATGGCTTTTTAGCTAACAAACCCTTTAGGAACTGCACACTTTCCATGATCAAATAGTATTTTATAACAAAGTTAGTATGTTACTTGTTTGATTGACATACTATAAGCAGTGAGCCACAATTCTGAATCATCTATTATATAATTATATATTTTCTGATACATTTGTTTCGGTTCAAAATCATTAGCTTCTCATAATTTGAAACATTTGTTTATGCAAATAACTAACTTTAATTAATGAAAGAGCCAATTATTTTTCCCCGTTTCGGGTTGATATATAAAACTACAATTTAAAAAAAGAAAATCTGGATCTTTGTCACATGAATTATGTTTAGTTAATTTTATCTGTCAAGTTTATGCATAAGTAAGTCACAAAACATGCACTTCTAACATGTAACCGTAAATACGATCTAGAAAGACATCAAGATGATGGTCTCAAATGAAAATATTAGGACACAAGACTAGATTTGTGCTAGGTTTTTATCTCAAAAAAGTTGAAGTATGAAACATGTATTAACTCTTTTTTTTTTTTGCATATAAGAACAAAATAACAATAATGCACTCCGGAAAAAAAGAAGATTAGTGCCCCGAAAAGAAAGAAAGCAAATGCACCCAATGACCCTTTATAAATACTCACATTGCAAAAGCTACATTCTCTCAAGCTAACAATAAAACAAAAGAACTAAGAGAAAATCAGACTCAGACTCTCCTGTGATGGATTCGCTTAGTACCCAAAAGGCTAAACCAAGAAAGATGAAGGCTGTTGTGAAGAAGTCTCGAGTTCAAATACTCTTAGATTTGTTTTACCGTGTGATCCAAATAACTGTGGTTTTGGTTACACTAGCCAAGCTCTGTTACCAACTAGTCATCATGTTCGAGGACTCTGGTCTCACACGTTTTCTCATCAACCGTCATCTTGCTTTCGTCTTGGGGAACGCGATAGTCATCACTATAGTCGCCAAGTGTGGTCTCTTTGAGAATCAAGAACCAGAAGCACGGAGAAACAGCAATGATTTTTACGACGAGTTTGTTCGGGAAAGCTCAAGAAGAGAACGGAGTTTACATACAAACGTGGTATGCAGAGAAAAACAGAGCACTGAAGATAAGGGAGAGAAACAGAAAAAGACTGAGAACGTTTCGAAAGAGAGCTCCGACAAGGAGAAAATCAAGAAGGACGTAACTGTGATGAAGAGACAGAGACAAATCATTACCCAAAAACAAGAAAGTCCAAAGAAGAGTTACGACAGGAGCCGGTCACAGAATCTCGAGGGCTCGAAGAAGAGTTCTTGCGGAAGGTTGACGAGATCGGAGACTGAGAGGCCTTCTGATGATTCTGATGATGAACTCAGGTACAAGATCGAGTCTTTCATTGCGAGACAGAGGAGGAACCAAAAGGATGAAGAGTTTTGTATTATTTAGATGTATAAAGTATTAAAGAAGCAAGGGGGATAAAAGAAGAAAAAACTTTAGTTTATGCAATAACATTCACATATATTTGTGTGTTTGTAAAATATACGGGTAAAAATATTTCAAAAAACCCGAGCATAAAATGTTGTTTAGCTTTTCTATTTATTTTCTCTGTATAATTTTGCTCGGCATTATAAAGAGATAGTATATTTTTCTGCAAGTTTAACTTTAGAATAAGAAACTTTTGTGCTTTCATGATCTGGACAGCCATAAAAGACCGCTTGGCCACATGAGAACGAATGGAGAAGTGGAACGGAAACATAAACACATCATGCAGTTTCTGTCAGCACCACACGGAGAAAAGAAACCATCTCTTCTTCACCTTTTCTTTTACTGCGACAATCTGGACGAAACTAGCAAAAGAAGTGCTGAAAGAAAAGTTTACAGTTGACTGGGACACTCTACTCTTGCCGATCTGAGATACCACATTTGAGAAAATCACACTACCTGTTTCAACTCATTGCCCATAGTTTATGGAGGGAACAAAATTGCAGAAGACATGGAGAGCCACACTCCACGTAGAGTACTCTCATCAGCAGTATAAAAAAAACTGTTCGAAATAGACTGAGTTCTATCAGGATAATGGGTGACTATCGGTATGAGGAAGGGATACGTTTCTGGTTCAGCACAAAAGCTTGAGAGTGAAAGGATTCATTTGACTCTTTAATTTTAATTCTTTTGAAAAACTCAAATATAGACACACTATGATGTAAAAACGTTTTTTTTTATTGAATAAATTTAATGTTCATTCAAAAAAAAAGAGGTTGAAATAGTTTGAATACTTTGTATACTTTGTGTTACTGATCTCACAACAAGAGTTAGGTATTTCTTCAAATATAATATCCTGATTGGATAAGGATTTGGACAAATATATCATTATCTTCCTCTAAATAGAAAGTATCATATTTTAGTTATCTCAATATTTCGCATTTAGTTGGAAGTGTAAGGTTGCGAACATACAACTTGGACAATAAAATTTCAAAGAGAGGACGAGGAAGAGGCTTAGTAAGTATGTATGTCAGCTGGTTCTTTGAAATAACATGTTCAATAGTAATAAGTTTGGACATGACCACATCTCGAACATGATGACAATTTATTTCAGTATGTTTCTTTCATGAAAGACTGGATTCACGATACTTTGATTGTGAAATACCAAAAAACTGTAAGAGCTTTTTCATCCACTTGAGTAATTTAAGTGCAGCAAACATTGCACGATACTCCGCTTCAACTGAAGAAAGGGAGACATAATCTTCTTTCTTTGTTTGAGTCTCTAAGAAACACTATGTAAGCATTGAGTGAACGCCGAGTGATAAGGCACACCAACCAATCTGAATCTCAATAAGCATTTATCTGTAATGTTTCATTAGCCTTACAGAAAATACTCTGATTATAGCAACCTTTTAAATAATGAACCACACATAATGCTGCTTCCCAATGTGGCAAAGAGGTTTTTGCATAAATTAATTACGATATGAACAACATAATCGAGATGAGAAAGTATTTTTCAGGTAAAATAGATGCCAATGAACGCCTATACTGTTGTGCGTTTGCAAGAGGACCTCCTATTGTTTCCAACTTGTGGTTGAGCACAATAGGGACTGAAAATGGATTTGTACCAGGGAGGCCAGATTCAGAAATAATGTCTGAGAAAGACAGAAACCAAATGCATTCCTAGCAACTTCAAGACCGAGGAAATATTTCAGTTTGCCTAAATCTTTCACATGAAAGCATCTGTGTAGATAATCTTTAAATTCTTGGAGACCCTCAGCATCGTTCCACACGATGAAAAAGTTGTCGACGTAGATAAGGATGTGACTACAGATAAACCCGCAGACTTCAGAGAATAAGAAGTGGTATGCATATTCATGAGAAAAGTCGAATTGTTGTAGGGTCAAAGTGAGTTTAGAGTACCAACACTGTGGTGCTTATCGTAGGTCATATAATGATTTTTTGAGATGGCAAAATTTATTAAGATTCGAGCATTTGAATCCTTGGATAAGCATTATGTAAATTTCTTCGTCAAAATTCCCACATAAAAATGCATTATGTACGTCCATTTGATGTACAAACCAATTTTTGGTGGCATCTATTTTAAGAATAAAGCGAACTGCTGATAGTCTAACAATGGCTGAAAAGAACTCATTGAAATCTTCTCCCTCTGTTTGATTATTGCTAGTGACAACTAGTCGAGCTTTGTGATGTTCAAGGGTTCCATCGACATGAAATTTATTCGCATATCACCACTCTTTTCCAAATGCTTTCCTGCCCAAAGGGAGATTAGTAATATCCCAAGTCAGGGTGATATCAAACACATCAATTTCTTTATTGATAGCATCATGCTAGACTTTTAGCTTAGTTGCTTCTTTATATGATTGTGGTGCGTCATTGTTAATGATAGACGCCATAAACGCACGATGATGATCTGAAAACAAATTGTCTGTAATATAGCTTATAGGATAAGGGGTGATACCTGAGGCCGTTTGTGAAGGACCTAGATCAGAAGATGATAGAGCATAAGAGGCTTTATTATATATGTGAGCAGAGTGAGAAACATAATCTTTGAGCAGAATAGAAAGAACGTTATGTCTCTAGCCACGGTCGAGGAGTTCCGGTAATACCGGAGAAGATGGCATTTCTTCATTATCAAGCTCGGATCTATAATAAACGGAGGATATGGTAATAGAGAAGCCAATTCAGGAGAGATAGGCAACGTAGGTTAAGAGGTTGTTACCGGCAGCTTTGTAATGTAGATGATGATGTCTTATCGTGGTTACCTGACACAATTTCACTGGAAGGTGACAATGCACTTGAAGATGGAAGAGATGTCGAGCTCCCCCTTAATTCTAAGGCGGTACTAGCAAGTAATCATGAGTTAGATCATAATGATTTAATGTTGATGAAACGTACACCTCCGTACCAATTTCTGTAAATTTTCTTTTAGAGAATACAACATCTTTGCTAATAAAAATTATTGTGTATCAAGATTATATAGACACAAAGATTTCTTGCCATAAGGATATCCTACGAAGATGTATTTGTGACTCGGTCTCCATATTTTTCTTTATCTCGTGATTTCTGGTGAGCAGAGCACAAGCAACCGAAAGCTCTTAATTAATCTTAATCTAGTGTATTTCCAAGAGAAGTTCATATGGTGTGGTGATGGTGTAGTTAATTAGATGTGCTCGAGTCAAAATCATTTTATGTTATAACTGGATTTATGTATACATACCGAAAACATGTACGATGATGCATGTTAAGAGAGAGTCTGTAGTGATGATGCGATAATGCATGTGAAGAGAAGCTGAAAGTACGAATAAGGTGAGATAATAAAGAATAGAAAATAAAAGACACACAAAGTTTGTTCAAAAGGTTCATTTTTACATCTCTGGAACCGTTTCTAGATTTCGAGATTCACAAGAAAAAAAATACAATTATACAAGTATTCACAAACATGTAGAACAAGCACAGCCCTTTCGGATTATCTACATGAATTCTGTAGGATAAACTAATCTTAAAATTAAACTCCCATAAGAGTTATCAAGATAAAATAACCTTATGCTAAACTCCTCTGGAGCCTAGGTTTCAACTTTTCAAATCTTTGAAAAATATATCACCAAATATGTCAGCATCAAACACATACCAATGATATTAATGAGCACATCAACACAAACACACAATACACTTGATCACACAAGCTCCAAGCAACGGCCAACTCCATCACAAACATCGTCAACACCAACACCAACACCAACACCAACACCAACACCACAACACTAAATCGACATCAGACTCCTTGGACACTACGTCACACTGCATGACACTAAGTATGAAACCTCCCTCTCTTTTTCTCATGTATACTTTTTTATTGGGCACGTCCTCTTTATATAGCACACCATAATTTGCTAAGCAAAATTTTCATCTCTTTAATGGCAAACTGCCCCTTTAAGTAAACTACTTTTTGCTGAGAAAATGTTTATTTTTCTTCATATACATATTTCTTTTTCCTTTTCTGTTCTTAAATAATCCACACACATCACATACACGAACTTCAGCACAATTCAAATTCATGACACACACATGTGACATATACTACCGTTCAGTTGATAATAAACTTCAAAAAACTGCATCTTAGACTATCACGAGCCATGCACATCTTCTTTTCCCCATGATTTCTTAGACGTTTGGCGCCAGAAGTTGATCTTTCTGCCACGATAAACATCTGAGTTGCCATAACAATACAAGTTGCCGTGGAAAATAAAGATGGAGGTGAAAACTATACTACTCCCTATGTTTTAATATAATACATATGTTAGACTTTTTACACATATTAATAAAACATCTGAAAATATATATAATTTTGTGATTATTATTATTTTGATCATTATGATAAAACAAGGATTGAAAATACAAAAAAAAATATATCTTTTTGAAATAATTTTTAAACATGGAACTTTTAACAGAGAGAGTATGATATATGATCATCAAATCAGATCTAAATAGTGGCGGAGCCAACTCAACTTATTACATGGGTCAATTTTTTCTTTTTTTTTTGTTAACCAGGAGGTGTCTGGACTATAGGCCCACCTAATCTCCCCAGATCCGGAACCATTCGGCGCTAATACCTTATATGGCGTAAGGCATCCCGTGACCGGGACTCGAACTCGTAATAGCGGGCACCTCAGCTGAGGTTCCTTTACCACCTACATGGGTCAATTTCATAATAAACATACGTTACTTATATGGGTTAATATGTTAAATTTTCATTAATTGTTCTGTAAAATACAAAGAAAAAAAATATTTTGATACAAATTCATAGGGGTGATGTGACCACCCTCACAAAGCGGCAAAGACATGATTAATGCACGGTTTTTAAGATGAAGTTTTTAGCGGAATATAAAAAAATTGTTTTTTAACTTTTAACTAAAAAAATTAAGAACTATGTATTAGTCGTGCTCTAATGTCGCCACTATCATGTAAACAAAATGGATAAATGCCTTAATTAGGGCACATCAATGTTACTTTTTTATTTTAAAAATTATAAGCCCTTTCGATGTCTAAATGTTAAAAGTCCGTTTTGAAATGTTAACATGCTCTTTATCAAAGTTTTATTTGCCAACTTGTTTACTAATACTATTATTTTATCAGAATGTGTGTTTTTCAATTTTAGAAGAGTCTAATCATTAATGTGTATACATTAATGAAGAGTCTAAACACACATTTTGTGTTTTTTTTTAGTGAGCAGACTTGGCATAACATACGAGTAACACATCAAACGGTTCAACGGCATAAAGGGATATGGTTCACATCAGCCACTCCTGGATTGCAGTCCATAATCGACTCTCTACATAAGAAAGAATGCTCAGCTGAAATTCCAATGCAGACACAAAAAATGGGTTGTGTTACTGTCTAGTCGAAACCAGAGACCATATATTCTTCTCATGTTCTTGTTGGAATCGAAAACTTTAGTAAAGATGGAGAAAGTGTTTTATATGTTTGAAGAGAAAAAAACTTTGTGAAGAAATTTTTTTTTTTTAATAACTTGGAAGAGGATTTTTATTGCTTGAAAGTTTCTTACAAACTTTTTATTTCTTGATTTCTTGATGATACAAATGAGAGGAGAGTGGAGGTATTTATAGCCTCCAAAATACAAAATATCTCATATATTTTATTCATAAATCTAGATAATTCTACTTAAATATCTAGATTATTTTATTTAATTATCTAAATAATTCTTTGAAAAATATCTTGAGTTTTATACTTAAGGAGGTGAAAGATTATTCTAGAATTTGAGCTAATTTTGGGTTAAACATACTTAGTTAATTTTTAGCCCAAATCAAGTTTACCTTTCAACACCCCCTCTTAAACTTGATTTGTTACTCAAAGCAAACTTCGCATCTTGATGAAATCTTCTCGATTGAGTGGCTTGGTGAAGATATCAGCTACTTGATCATTTGTCTTCACATAATCCGACTGCACATCCATTTTGGTAACACATTCTCTAATGTAGTGATAACGAGTATCGATGTGTTTACTCCGATCATGGAAGACTGGATTCTTCGCCAATGCTATTGCTGATTTATTGTCCACAAAGATCTTCGTTGGCTCCTCTTGTGGTAGGTTCAACTCCTTTAGCAAGTTTCGTAACCAAATAGCATGGCAAACACACAAAGTAGCTGCCACATACTCCGCTTCACAAGTAGAAAGAGTGACTATTGGTTGCTTCTTTGACGTCCATGTGAAAGCGGTTTCTCCAATGAAAAACACAAAGCCACTTGTGCTTTTCTGGTCATCTACGTCTCCACCCCAATCGCTATCGCTATATCCAACAAGCTTGTAATCATCAGAAATAGAGTAGTACAAACCAAAGTTCATTGTATCTTTGATATAGCGTAGGATCCTCTTAGCTGCTTTGAAGTGAGTTGTTGTTGGATGCTCCATGTATCGACTCACAACTCCAACTGCGTGTAGGATGTCGGGCCTTGTGCAAGTTAGGTAACGTAGACTTCCAACTAACTCTTAAAGAGTGTTGGATCCACACTCTCTCCTTCTGCTTTCTTTGATAACTTGATTCCACATTCCATTGGCGTGCAAACTGGATTTGAGTCATCCATCTTGAATTTCTTAAGCACCTCTTTAGCATAACCTTCTTAAGTGATGAAGATTCCATTTTCTTCTTGCTTCACTTCAATGCCAAAGTAGTATGACATCAATCCAATATCAGTCATCTCAAACTCCTTTGTCATCTCCATCTTGAAATCTTCAAAAATAATCAGATTGTTACCGGTGAATATCAAGTCATCCACATACAAGCATGCAATCAATATATCATTATTCTGAGTTTTGATATAAAGTGCATGCTCATATGGGCACTTGATGAAGCCTTTTTCCTTGAAGTACTTCTCAATCCGAGTGTTCCATGCCCTTGGTGCTTGCTTTAGTCCATAAAGTGCCTTTTTCAGCTTCAATACTTTGTCTTCTTCTCCTTTGATTATGTACCCTTGTGGTTGCTCAATGTAGACTTCTTCCTTAAGATCTCCATTTGATGTATCCTCCAACTCTTTTGGGCTGCCAATGAAATGATTAGTCTAACCGTTTCTAAGCGAGCAACTGGAGCAAATATATACCTCATCATAGTCAATCCCAGCTCTTTGACTATAGCATTTTGCCACCAATCTTGCCTTGTACCTTTCAACTTCTCCTTTAGAATTCTTCTTTGCCTTGTACACCCACTTCACACCGATTGCTTTATGACCATTTGGAAGTGAAGCTAGCTCCCATGCATCATTCTTTTGAATGGACTTGATTTCTTCATCCATTGCACTTCTCCATGACTTCTTTTCTTGAGCTTTTTCAAAGTTCATAGGCTCACAATCCGCAAATAGACAAAATAGAGTGAGATTGTCTTGATTTTTGGTTACCTCATAAATGTCTTGTAGACTTCTAAAGCGTGGAGTCCTTTCACTTGAGCTCTCATCTCCTTGAGAACTTGTTGTTGGTGAAGTTGATGGTGTAGTTGGCTCTTCTCTTGGTTGCTCCAAATTCTCTTCTTCAAAAGATGGAAACAAGTTGTAGTCTTCAACATTTGATCTCCAATTCCATTCTCCTTCATCGTCAAAGATGACATTCCGACTAATGATTGTCTTCTTTGTTTCAGGATTGTAGAGCTTGTAGCCTTTGTAATTAGTGTCATACCCAATGAAAATATTTTTCTCACTTTTATCATCTAGTTTGCCCCGTTTCTCATCTGGAACATGAGCGTGAGCGATGCTTCCAAACACTCTCAAGTGTGAGACACCGGGATTCCTTCCGCTCCAAGCTTCTTGTGGTGTCTTTTCCAACACACTTTTCGTTAGGGATCGATTTGATATATAAACCGCACATGCCACTGCTTCTGCCCAAAACTCTTTTGGTAGCTTCTTAATCTTGAGCATGCTTCTTGCCATCTCAAGGATAATCTTATTCTTCCTTTCTGCTACTCCATTTTGCTGAGGAGTTCTTGGCACCATCAACTGTCTTCGTATTCCATTATCTTTACAATACTTTAGAAACTCCTTGGACATGAACTCTCCTCCTCGATCAGATCTCATAGACTTGATCTTAAGACCACTTTCCTTCTCAACATGGGCTTTAAACTTTTTAAAATTTTCAAACACTTCTAGTTTTTCTTTCAAAAAGTAAACCCATGTTTTTCTCGAGAAGTCATCAATAAAGAGAAGGAAATAGTTACTCTTACCGAGTGAACTTGGTCTAATCGGGCCACATACATCTGTATGTATAAGTTCTAGTGGCTTTCTTGCTCTTGTCTCTGACTCCTTTGGAAAACTTATCTTGAATTGCTTTCCAAGTAAGCATCCTTCACACACTTGATTTGGATGATAGATGCATGGTAATCCTTTCACCATCTCCTTCTTTGAAAGTATCTCTAAGCTTCCAAAGTTGAGATGCCCAAATCGAAGATGACAAAGCCATGATTCCTCCTTGCAGCACATCTTGAGACATCGTGCAATGTCATTTTGAATGTTTAGGACAAATATTCTATTGCTTGACATTGTCACCTTTGTGATGAGCTTGTTTGACTTATCTCTTTAAGAAAGGCTATTATCCTTTAATCGAATGTCATAACCTTTATCTAAGAGTTGTCCTAGGCTCAAGATGTTGGTCTTCATGCTTGGAATGTAGTAAACATTGGAAATGAACTGATGATCTCCATTCTTCAAGCGGATGAGAATGTTTCCTTTACCTTTCACCTCCACCTTCAATTCATCTCCTAAAGCCACATTGGTTTTTACTGATTCATTAAGCTCCACAAACATGCTTTTGTTCGAACACATATGGTTGCTTGCACCACTATCAAGGTACCACTTGTGAACCTCTTTTGGTTCATCCTTCTTGTAAGCCATCAATAGCATATCTTCTTCTTTACTCCTTTCTTCAACATAGTTAAACTTCTCTTCAACTATAATATTGTTTGGGGTTTTGCATTCAGAAGCATAAAGTTCAAACTTTCCACAACTGTAGCATTTGATGCTTGATTTATCGTACCTTGATTTTGGATTTCCTCTTCCATGACCTCTTGTTGAGCTTTCTCCTCTTTGGTTAAAGTTGTCTTCATATGATCTCCAACCTCGGGCATTTACACCACGACCTCGTCCTCGGTAATGACTGCCACCACGTCTTGGATTGCTCCGGCCACTTTCTTCCTTGTGATCAATTCTCATCTTGAGGACTTTCTCAACAATATATTCTTTCTTCTTTTTCTTTTCTTCATAAGCTTGTAGTGATCCAAGAAGTTGCTCCATCGTCATAGTCTCCAAATCTTGTCTCTTCAATCACGGTAACAATGTGCTCGAATTTTGAATCCAATGATCTAAGAACTTTCTCCATAATTCTCACCTCATCTAATTTTTCACAATTTCTCTTTAGGTTATTAGTAACCGTTAAGACTCTTGAGAAGTAATCCGAGATGAGTTCTCTTTCCTTCATTTGTAATGCTTCAAATTCTCTTCTTAAAGTTTGAAGACATACCTTTTTAACTTGTTCCGCTCTCTTGTAAGAGGTCCGAAGCTTCTTCCATGCTTCTTTGGGCGTCTTTGCTCCAGCAACCTTCTCAAATGTATCTTCATTTAATCATTGATAGATTAAACAAAGAGCCTTCTTGTTTATCTTTCTTGAATCTGTCAAACCATCCTTTTGAGTTTGAGATAGACCACTATCATTCTCCGGTTCATTGAAGCCTTTCTCGACTATCTCCCACACATCATGTGCTCCTAAAATAGCCATCATCCTAAGACTCCAATTGTCATAGTTGCTCTTAGTGAGCATTGGAACTTGGAAGGGAACACCATCGTTTGCCATCACCGTAGCTCTGATACATTGTTGGAATGGAAAACTTTAGTAAAGATGGAAAAAATGTTTTATATGTTTGAAGAGAAAGAAACTTTGTGAAGAAGAATTTTTTTTTTTTAATAACTTGGAAGAAGATTTTTATTGCTTGAAAGTTTCTTACAAACTTTTTTATTTCTTGATGATACAAATGAGAGGAGAGTGGAGGTATTTATAGCCTCCAAAATATAAAATATCTCATATATTTTATTCATAAATCTAGATAATTCTACTTAAATATCTAGATTATTTTATTTAATTATCTAGATAATTCTTTGAAAAATATCTAGATTTTTATATTAAGGAGGTGAAAAATTATTCTAGAATTTGGACTAATTTTAGACTAAATATACTTAGTTAATTTTTAGTCCAAATCAAGTTTACCTTTCAACAGTTATTTCTCAAAGGAGTTTTGGAAATGCGTAACTGCAGAGATGTTGGGCATAAGGCATACACAAGATTGGAGTCGTATTCGAGAGCTAGTCTTGGGTTTTTGAAATGATAAAACTCTTCTATTCTTACTTTGCTATGTGTTTCAATCAACTGAATACTCCATATGGTGGGAAAGAAAAAAAATGCGTCATGGAGAGACAAGCATGGCCCCATTGCAAATTTATAAAAGGAAAAAAAGTTTCTTAGCTACACGAAGTTTACCGTAATATGGTGGAAACCATCCCATGTAACAAAATGTGTCAAAAACTACACCATGTTTATGTTAATCCATGCTACATGTACAAACTTTAAATTAATATGGTGCCAACATCACAAGCGGATTTAATTGACTCTAATCAAACTTAATGGGGTCAAATTGTGATTTATAAACTTAAAACCCACAATAAGAAAACCCGACCCGACCTACACTACACACCCGATCCGACCCATTGTTCGATTTAATGAGTATATTTCCCCAATTCGAAAATCAAATTCTAGGGTTCATATCCCGATTTGAGAGAGAGAGAGAGAGAGAGAGAGAGAGAGAGAGAGAGAGAGAGAGAGAGAGAGAGAGAGAGAGAGAGAGATGGAATTCGGAGGAGGAACTTACCAGAAGCGAAGGGGAAAGGCAATTCAAGGCGACGTGCTTTGCTTTTGTGGACTGCCAGCCAAGATATCTCAAGCTTGGACAGACAAAAATCCGGGTCGAAGATTCTATGGGTGTGAACGATATAAGGTACAACGAAGCTGTATTTTTTTCTTGATTTCGAGTACTTTGAGTTTCCTTGTTAATTTTATCATTGTTGTAGCGTGGGGGTGAATGCAAATTTTTTCAATGGTTTGATGAGGAAGAGGCTTTTGGGTGGCAAAAGCAAGCTTTGATTGAAGCTAGAAACGAAATTCGCGAGAAAAACAAGACGATTGCAGAATTGAAGAAGATAATTACTGAACTTCGAAGTGATTTGGTCAAAAAAGAAGTAGAAGAAGACATCATTAACAATTTTCTTAAGCTGTGAATTAGTTGTCTTAATGTAATGCTTAAGACATGATTAATGTCCTATAAACCTTTGTAATGTTGTGAACATCAACTCTTTATTCTACAAGATTGTTGTTGGTTTCCTTTTGTCATTCTAAAGATTAGATCACATATTGCAAACAAAATATATTACAACACAGAGAATTCATATTACATGAAAAAGAGTTGAGAAACCTTAAGTTTGACATAATACATATCC
Organism: Moricandia moricandioides; assembly: GCA_905132885.1. Classification (NCBI taxonomy): domain Eukaryota; kingdom Viridiplantae; phylum Streptophyta; class Magnoliopsida; order Brassicales; family Brassicaceae; genus Moricandia; species Moricandia moricandioides. The sequence goes on from CAJHQQ010000742.1 coordinate 58,419, forward strand.
AAAATACTACTTGATAAAACTATACCGTAATAACTCCATCTCATAGTCCCTTAGCCTTGCAAAATGCTCATTACATTCAGCCTGGAGCTTATCAAGAACAATTCGCCTAGCAATCTTTGCCTGCTCAGGAGAAATTATGATGTTGAACTTCTCTCTAAACTCTTCTCTAATCATTGGAGCACTCATTTCAGGTTCCTTCCTGATTTTTTCCTGATTTTCTCTAACATAACTTCAGCAATGGCAGGACTTTTGATGAGTTTACACTTACCTGTGGGATGGCAAGTATGTGTGTTAACATACACTTTTACCATCCATTGCTTAATGGGTTTCTCTACTGAGCAGTATATACGCCACACACAACCTTTACCACCACATTTAGCACTGATTTTTGTCTTCTCCCATCTGTCAAAGACTACATTTCTTCTCGTCTTCAGAATATATTTGATTACTTGCTTTTTGAACTCTTCACCACTGTAAAAGGTCTGCCTAAGACTAAAAACACCATCTAATTCACCCCTTTTAGCCATCCTCTCAGCTTGTTCCTCTTCATTATCAGATGACTGCTCCGTGTCAGGATATACCTCATCCTCGTTTACAATCTCATCCTCATAATTCTCACTCCTAAACATCTCAAGACCTTCTTCAAAATTTCTGTCAGCTTCATCTTCATTATCAGATTCGTCACTCTTTTGATAGTCTTCTTCGCTTTCTTCTGCTTCACGATCCCCATCATAAGTTTCATCGTCATTGTCTTCAAGCAGATGTTGCTGACACTCAATCTCGTTAGCATCTCCATCTATTTCAGTAACAGAAGCAGACCCAGCTCTCTCTATCCGACTAACAGAAGCAGACTCAACTCTCTCTATACGGCTAACAACAACACCAGTCTCAGCTCTCTCTATGAAAACATCAAGCTCCCTATACCAACGACCATTAGCAGTCATCTTCCTTTTGTTACCATCAGCATTATCAAAAAGAGGCAGCTTCTCCGAAATGTCTTCATATGGTAACTTGTACCACATTTTGCCCGTAATACCTTTCTCAACCATCTCTTTCATAACATCTTCAAAGATTGATGTACCACCAACTTCAAACTGCTCCAAAAGACCATCCACAAAATTCAACTCCCCATCTTCTTCAACTTTGAATACACCCGAATGAAAACAATTTATTTTCACTGATAGATCACTGTTATCAAAGAAATCACATATCAAATTATTATAATCGATCAAAAACAAACCAAAAACCATATCGAACTATATGATTGTTACCTCATTGTCACTCCCAATATGATTCACCTTCTTCCTGCTACTTAACCTTCAAAAGATCGAGAGAGTATGATTGTCTCCCAGTACAATCTCTCGATCTCTACTTCGATAATGTGATTCCTTTTACATTTTCCCTCTCTTTGTCTCTCTCTCGATCTCTACTTCTTCGGCTCTCTCTCTCTCTCTCTCTCCTAATCTCTTATGCTTTTCTTCTCTCGCTTTCTCTATCTCTTCTCTCTCTCTATCTGTAAATCCCCAATTCTATTGTCCAATATGAACCCTAAAAATATAAGGTTTAATCGATTTGGGTCGGGTCTGTATTTTAGGTCGGATCGGGTGTGTAGTGTAGGTCGGGTCGGGTTTTCTTATTGTGGGTTTTAAGTTTATAAATCACAATTTGACCCCATTAATTTTGATTAGAGTCAATTAAATCCGCTTGTGATGTTGGCACCATATTAATTTAAAGTTTGTACATGTAACATAGATTAACATAAACATGGTGTAGTTTTTGACACATTTTGTTACATGGGATGGTTTCCACCATATTACGGTAAACTTCGTGTAGCTAAGAAACTTTTTTCCTTTATAAAAACATTGATAAATCTGTTCAAAATCGCATATCATCTCTCGGAGTAGAAGATATGGAAAAGCTACGGTGGTGTGGTTCGATTTAAGAAGAATTTAGAGATAGAGATTGACCTCTGTTTCTTTCATCGTTGCTCTGTTTTTTAAAAAAAAAAAAAAACTCTGCAAACACAGACCACTCTAAACAAAAAGGCAGTCACTGTACAAACGTGTTTTTGGTTTGAATAAATTCTTACATTCTTTCAAAAAAAAAGTTATTAGTGTGTATATTATAAAGTTAATTAATATAGGAGCTGGAGGGTCGTGTCCATCATGATGGTCGGTCGGTCCATATATCAAAATTTAAATAGAGTTTGTAGTTTTAGCTGGAAAAATTGAATGATAACTGGTAGACATACATAAAGAAGAAAAAAAGAAGAAATAAACATTACTAACTGTTTATTTTTATCAGCCTGCTTTATTAATTTGGGAAAGCCAAGGCCATCCATGCCGTTCATAATTATACTGTCGGATATAGAAAACTCATTTAGTAATTTTCAAAGTAAGAAAGCCAGCTATTTTCTATCAGTATTATTTTTCTTATGTTAGAAAAAATATTGTATGAAAAAAAATATATTGTATAATTGAAACTCGTATCTATATTGACCCATACATAAATGCAGTAGCGGAGCCAACAACCAAAATTTCTGGAGTCAATAAAATTAAATCATAGGTATAAATTAATGTTGAACAATTGTAATCATGGTCGTTGTATTGATTTTACGATAATTCACTAGTTTTTATTCAAAAATATAACTTTTTATTGTAATTCATAGGGTATAAAACTGTTATAAAAAAATTAAAACATCATATACTTCCTCCATTTCAACATAAGTTTAAAGTTAAATCTCTTAAGTACATTTTTTGAAGTTTTTGTCACAAAATAAATCTCAAGAAAAAATTATCAAAATAGACTTTTTATTTTGAAAATTTAACTATTTTTTTTTATAATTTTAAGCTCACCTCCAAAACCCACCATAACTCTAAATCTTAAATTTAGATTAGTTAATCTAAGTGGTATAAATTTATAATTACACAATTTAATAAAATATACTTTGGTCATTTTTCTTCTTAAAAACTATTTTGGTAATAAAATATTTTTTAGATATATCTTAGAGTATTCCTTTAAGTTTAATTTAATGTTTTTTCACACATATAAAAAAATTATAAGTTTAATTAATTTTGAACAATTGTATCATTCTATTGATTTTACACCATGTCACTAGTTTCAAATTAAAAATATAACTTTTTGTAATTCATAGGGTATAAAACTTTTATGAAAATGTAAAACATCATATACTTCCTCCATTTCAACATATGTTTAATTTATTTTTTTATTTGGAAAATTAAATTTCATTTTTTATCTAATTAATAGATTAAATTATTTAATATTACTAATAACAAAACTAATATTTGAAGGAATATGAATTAAATTAGAAATGTGTTAAATCTGTATTAAAAATATTTAATGAGCTGCATAATTTTACCTTAAACGATATATAATTTGAAACTGATAGTACGAAAAGTAAAGATTAATTTTCTATGTACTTTTGATTAAAGTGTTAATTTTAGGAAAAATGTTAATGAAAGTTATTTTGAACAAACTGAATTACTATAGGAGAAATTGTTAAGAATAACACAAGTTAAATACCACTTGCCAAAAATACTTTCAATCAAAAATATATTAACATTTGAGTTTACAATTTAGTGATTATTGTTTAAGGTTTAGTATAAATGAGTGAGTTGAGTTTCTAAAAGTTTTATAAATATTTAGAAAAAATAGTTTAATCTATTTTCATCATAAATTAAAGGTATTTTAAAAAATAACATTAATTAAAGGTAAATTTGAAAAGTGGTATCAAACTTGTGCCAGAATTGAAAATTCCCTTTACTATAGTTTTGAATTAATGAGACCTGCATAATTTGAACAAATAATATTTGCCTTTTTTCAAAAATATATACTTCTTTCGTTTTATAAGAAGTGTGATTTTGAATTTTTTTACACAAATTATAAATAAGAAAAATGTATTTTATATCTTAATAATTATATCTACTTAATTAATAGTATTTAAAATAAATAAAATTATTGCAATTCATTTTGCAATTGATATTAAATCTAAATTAGATACAAATTGTTTGGAATTTTAAAGTGACATCTTTTATGTAAATTTTTTTTTGAACACCACTCTTTTATGTAACAATAAAATATGTTAATTGTTAAGATGGCATTCTTGGGTTTTTTTCAAAACTAATCTAAATATTCAAGTCAAACCTAAAACCAACCTTTTTGTTTGTAGTTACTATTCATCAATGAATTTTCCATAATATCCCTAGGTTTTTGAATTATTTATAAATTTGCCATTATTATTTATTTATTTCGAAATATACAAAAAACCAAATACACCATAAACATTTCTTCTTAATTACAACTACGCCATCATCATCAATATTTTCAACCACCATGAACCACCATTTTTGATCTCTTAAAGCTCTAGAATTGAATTTTCAATCACTTTTTTCTCATTCTAAACAAGCAAATCTTCATTTCCTCTACATTTTCATCTAAAAATCTTTCTTAACCTTCATTTTCATAATCACAAACTTCATAATTTCGTGTTTTTTCACTTGTGAATCGTCAAAATGCTTCCTTTTGGTCATTATTGAAGTTTGGACCGTTGAAAATAGGCCTGAGCATTTTAACCTAGACCCGAAGACCCGACCCGGACCCGGTCCAAAAATACTCGACCCGAACTCGAACCGAAAGTTTACAAGTACCTTTTGGGTCTAAATTTCTTTTACCCGAATAGACCCGGACCCGAAGAGAACCGACCCGAATAGACCCGGACCCGAAAAGAACCGACCCGAATAGACCCGACCTGATAAGAACCGATTTGTACCCGACTTAAAAACATGTATATTAAAATTATGATTTTTTGTGTTATGTTATATATATATATTATATTTTATTTAGTTGAACTGTCTTTTGTTAACAACATTTATTATTATTTGTAACATTTTTAAGTAATATGAAGCTTTAAAATATAAAATTTAGAGTTTAAAATGATTTATTTTAATTATTAATAGTTTCATTTAAGCTATCTTATAAATATTTAGATACATATGACAAATATTAATTAAATTTGAGTGAATCTGGGTATGCCATGTATTTTTCAGATTCTAAATATCCGAACCCGATATGGACCCAAAAAATTACAGGTATTTTACAGGTATTGAAATTATAGACCCAAACCGACCCGGACCCGACAAGACCCGACCCGAAACCGACCCAAAAAATTACATGTACATATATGGGTCTAAATTTTCAGGACCCGAAGGACCCGGACCTGACAGGACCCGACCCGAGGACCCGGATGCCCATGCCTAGTTGAAAAAGCTGGAAAACGAGTTTCACACCGCACAAATGTAACTATTTACATGGTTTACGTCATTTCTCAGATCTGTGTCGCGATAATAGAATGTTTTATATGTCTACGCCCTTGTGTAGACGTACAATGTAGTCTATTTATCAACGCACATGTCAGTTTTGCAATTGACTAAACATTTTTTTTTTGGTAACGTAGCCTTCCCCAACAGTCTACATTTTAACCTTTGACAACAAAAACAAAAAAACTACGTAGACCTACAAAGACGACTACGCAAAAGAGGTTAGTTTTGCATTTGACTGAACTTTTGACTTTTCATAAGGAGACTTCAACGTAAGTCTGCAAAGTGTAGACTGCCGAAGAAGTTTACTTAAGGTCAGTTTTGCATTTGACCAAAACTTTGACTGCGTTGGAAAAGTTAGTTTTGTGTTTGACTAAAACTTTTTAAAATTAATTGTTATTTTTTTAAAATGTAGACTTCATATGCAATCTTCTCTTCCAGAAAAAAAATGTAGACTACGCGTGAAGTCTATTTTTTATTTTGGTCAAATGCAAAACCGACTCGTCGGATTTGAGAGTAGACTTCTTGTGAAGTCTGCAAAGCTGTTGACGTTCATTTCAATCTACCCCTAAAAATTCAAACATAGTTAATTGCAAAACTAACCTCATTCAAAAAAATTAAAACATGTAGACTGTATATTAAGTCTACTTATGAAAGTCAAATCCTGGAAAATTCTGGTCAATAACAAAAACTAACCTTTTAAAAGTTGTAGACTGAAAAGGAAGTCTACTTATATAAAATCACAACTTTTTTTCAACTATAAAAAGTAACTCGTAAAATGGTCAATTGCAAAAACTAACCCAAAGAGTAGACTTATCTAACCGTCTATGGATGTAAACTGAAAAGAAAGTCTACCAGCTTGTAGACTGAACATGGAGTCTATTTCGAAATATACATTAAAAGTTAATTTGTGTATTATGCATTAATTTTTTTTGACAATTTTTTTCGTTTGAATGTGTGTAATAGTTAATTCTAATGGGTTTGAGTGATTTTGAATAGAAAAATTGTTGTAATTATGAAACTATAATACTTTTGATTTTGCTATATTGTTAGGTAACAATTGTAGACGTATTAGTAAGTCTACGTTAATTGTCCCAGTGCAAACAACCACGTCACACTCGTCCAAATTGTCCAGGTTAAAACAGTGTTGTCTTACTGCTTTGGATGTTGTCTTATGTCTTATCTCTTATGTGTTGAACTTATCAATTGTATTGTTGCTTTGGATGTTGTCTTATGTCTTATGTGTTATGTATTGAACTTATCAGTTGTATTGTTGCTTTGGATGTTGTCTTATTTGATGAACTTTTGTTGAAATCGTAGGTCTTAATTTTTCTATTACTTTGAGTTCTAATGTTACTTTATGTCGTGCAGACCAACGTGTTAGTCTTCTTGAACATAAAATAGACTTCTTTTTAAGTCTCTTATAGAGGAAGACTAATATGTAAGTCTCTGGATTGTATTGGAGTTGTACTTTTGGTCGAATATGAGTTAAAATCTCTGAAAGAAGAGTACTATACTGATACAAATGATGATATTTTGATAGATAGTCGAGTAGCAGACTTCTGTAAAAGTCTTTTGTAACATAAGAGTAATACTTAACTCTGATGCAAACAAATTACACAATTTTGTTACAACCATAAGTCTGGTACAAAAGCCTACTACAACCGTCTTTTACTCACAGTTCTTGAGCTTTGTCGAGTGCATTTTTAAGAGCAAGGAATAGCTTGTTATCATTACTGTAGTAAACAATGCTTTTAGACGGGAGAGGTTCCTGCCCTAGAGTATACAACTTCGGTGGGAAATTAAGCTTATCCATTTTGTAACCTACACCAAAAAGACACAAACAAAGAATTATACAAGTGAATTCTATACGAGAAGTCTACAGTTTAAAATGAAGTCTACACGAGAAGCCTATAAATTCAAACATCAGTGTTTACGAAAAGTCTACAAATTCAAAGCATCAGTCTACATAAGAAGTCTACAAATTCAAAGCATCAGTCTACATAAGAAGTCTACAAATTCAAAACATTAGTATACAAATTCAAAACATCAGTCTACATGAAAAATGTACAAATTCAAAACATCAGTCTACATGAGAAGTTTACAAATTCAAAACATCAGTCTACAACCAAGAACTCCATCTTTACCTGTGAATGACAAACATCATAAGACTTGACTATACATAGCAATGTGACATGAAAATGAACAAAGAAATGAATACCCCGTATCGTTGAAGTGCCAGAAGCATCAGTGTACTTAAGCCTGTAAGAAGAACACCAATCCATATCGGGATGTTAAAGAGCATGTTTAGAGCAAAAGCTGTTCCGATTACTATATAAACCAAGTATGGCAATAATTAGCACTAACAGAGAAATTAGAGAAACACAGTAAGAGTATAGAAAGTTTGGTACCTTCTGAAATGTCACAAGCGACTATTGCAATTTCAACCACAATCCATAACAAAAAGTTTGGAACTTTGGAGTATTCAGCTCTACAATGCTCAGCTAAATATTTTCCTGTGATAATATAATTAACCAAAATAAACTCAGCAAAGTTGATGTTAAAAACTTATATAGCCAAAGAGTAACATAACCTCTGACAACACCAAGATTGGCAGCCAGAGATTGAATCACCAAACCCTCACAAGAAGCCACCAAGATTAGAGTTTTTTATCCAAAAAGCTTAAGAAGTCGTATTTATATGCTCGACAACTTTTCTGGTTAGGTTAAAAAAGGTTTGGTTTAATTCGATTAGGTTAAAATTATATTGGTTAAATCCGGCTAGGTTAAATTGCGTGTAGACTTCTTAGAAAGTCTACAACGATTTTTATCTTTTTCCCTTTATTTTTTACAAAATTTAATATATGTTTACTAAAGATATTTAATTATTTTTATTTTTAATTTTATAATCATAATATATGATTTAAATTTTTTTAAATATTTAAATTTTAGGATTTTTTTCTAAACACCAATACGAATAGACTGAAAAAAGTCTACATATATGTAGACTTTATAATATGTCTACGAACCCCTAAACCACAAATCTCAAACCCTAAATGTTTTGCTTGATCATCAAACAGTTTAAATTACTGTTTCAAATATCAAAATTATACAAAATGTAACTACTAAACATTAATAAGCAGATTTAAGTCAATAAAGCAAAAAAATCAAAATCTAAAATCTAACCCTATGAAATCTACTACTAGAAGACATAACATGTTACAACCTATTGTTTCTAACCCATGAACATTGTTTAAGACATGGTTACCAAATTAGTATATGTTCCTTAAAAATGTTTAATTATATAAAATTTTAATTTTTTACTTCATATTATCCATTATATTAATGATTAGTTAAAAATATTACAAAAATTATTTTTATATATTATTTAAAATTAATTATTAGATAAAAATATGGTATAGGCTACATAACAAGTCTAGAGAATGAATAAAATTCGTACGAGGTCTACAACTATGTAGATTTCTTTCTGTTACGTGTAGAGTAAAAAATGATAGAAACGTAAAATACATTTCTATTTTTTTTGTTTGGTCATAAGGGTTAAATAGTATTTTTATCACTCATGTAGATTGATTTTGCATTTGACTGAAAATGAAGTACACTTATAGGTTTGACTTGAATATTTGGATAGTTTTTAGCAATTCTCCCGACATTCTTTATAGCAAAATTGTCAAGAATATCATAAGTTAATTATCACTTTGCAAAAATTAACATTATCAAAAATATATTAACATTTAAATTTACACTTTAATGATTATTTTTTAGGGTTTAATGTTAAAAGGGTGATATTGAGTTTCTAAATTTTTTATAAATATTTAAGAATGTTAGTTAAGTCTATTTTCATCAAAAAATTAAGGTTAAAAATTGTGATTTATTAAAATAATTTTTCAAAGTGATATCAGATTCTTGGTAGAATTGCAATTTCACTTCCTTTATACAAAATGTGAATTTGTTGGAGGCATTGGTTTGCATTGTTTGACGAGATTGTAAGTCAAAAAGGATTTTATTGGTCTCCTCGTAAATATACAAATCCTATCAAACAGAAAAAAGGGGAAAAGCAAGCGCCTTTCTTCCTTGTCCTATAAAAAATGGCTTCTTCTTTCTCTCTCCCTCCCCTTACACAAATTACAATGTACTCTCTCTTCTTTTACATTCATATGAGAAAAAAAGGTCAAACCCTTTTCAAACTCCCCCTTTAAATGGATTAATCTCCCTCTCTCTCTCTCTGGATATCAAAAGAAGGGTAAAACCTTTGTTAATACCCTTGTGCTCAAATAAGTTTTCTCTCTCTTCTAGATTTATTGTCTGAGATTTGGCATTGTGTAAATCTGGAGCCATCCTTTATTTGGGGGTAGGTGGTGACAGACAGAGAGAGAGAGAGAGAGAGAAAGGAGATTATATACACCTCTCTTTCTTTCTTCTTCCCTTAGCTTTTGATCCTTGAATAGGTAAACACACAAGAAAATCAAGAACGAACCCTCTTCTATTTCTTCTTAATTATTTCTCATTTTGTTATCTCTCAATCCCCAAATGTTTGAATTCACCGATTGTTTCCATCCTCCCTGATATTATAACTTACCTGAGTTTTCCGTTTCTCTGTTTCTTATAATAAATAAAACGTGGGTTTTTGGTTCGATTGTTTCCTCTCAGTTCATTTTTTTTTCATTATTATTCATATTCATCGTCTAAGATGTTTCTTTTTTCCTTTTGAATCTATTGTTTTAGCTATCTTATATTCTTGTAAGGAAATTTTTGATGATTCTTGTGTATGCTTGATAAAATGTCTAAATGGGTTTCTTTTTTTCATCGCTTGATTGTTACCCAAGGAACCGTCACATGGATGGACTACCCTCTTGATTCAATACCTTTGTTTTAGCAAATCTCTCTTTTTTTCTAAAAATCTCGTGGTGAAATTTAGATTGGTTTTGTCTGTGGGTTTTTTTAGTGTTTCAGAGATCATTTTATTTAACCTGTATTTAATTATGTGTTTATGTGACAGCAGAATTTTAAATCCAGACAAAAAGCATGGCGGATACAATGTCTGCTCATATGGATCGACATAATAAGCCAGGTACGGACAAAATGTTGTAATAGAGGAAACATTTTTAAAGCAAAGGGTTTCTGATATTTTTGTTTTTTGTTTGTTTGTAGATCATGAATGCTCAGAGGATGAGAAGAAGAAAAAGCTTTGTTCGTTTAAGAAGAAAGCAATCAATGCCTCGAACAAATTCAAACACTCTTTCACCAAGAAAACTCGAAGGAACAGCCGAGTGATGTCTGTCTCAATCGTTGACGACATTGATTTGGAAGAGCTTCAAGCTGTTGACGCTTTCCGTCAAGCTCTCATCTTAGACGAGCTTCTTCCTTCCAGACACGATGATCATCACATGATGCTTAGGTTTTTGAGGGCTAGGAAGTTTGATATCGAGAAAGCTAAGCTGATGTGGAGTGATATGATCAATTGGAGGAAAGAGTTTGGTACTGACGCTATCATGGAGGTTAAAAAATCATTTTTACTATCATCATCATTTTCACTTTTGCTTGTCCTTAATAAAACACTTTCTTTTTTCAAAAAGGACTTTGATTTTAAGGAAATAGACGAAGTCATCAAGTACTATCCTCAAGGTTACCATGGTGTTGACAAAGAAGGAAGGCCTATTTACATAGAGAGGCTAGGCCAAGTTGATGCCACAAAACTGATGCAGGTCACTACCATTGATAGGTACGTGAATTACCATGTGAGGGAGTTTGAGAAGGCTTTCAATATCAAGCTACCGGCTTGCTCCATTGCTGCCAAGAAGCACATTGATCAGAGCACCACCATCTTGGATGTGCAAGGCGTGGTATGCTTTCTTCACCTCTACCACATTTTTGTTTCGATATAGCGAGTGAGTGAGAGATTTTTTCTGGTATATTTAACTCCAGGGGTTGAAGAACTTCAGTAAGGCTGCAAGGGATCTTCTCCAGCGTATCCAAAAGATTGATAGTGATAACTACCCTGAGGTAACTATGGTGGTTAAAACCTAGTTTTGTTATATGGCTATTAACTCAAGACTTAGTACTGAGATTGTGTGTTTTGGATCATTATAGTCATTGAACCGTATGTTCATTATCAACGCTGGTTCTGGCTTCAGGCTTCTGTGGAGCACTGTCAAGTCTTTCCTTGACCCAAAGACCACTGCTAAGATTCACGTATGTTTTCTTCTGGTTTTTAACACTCCAAAGAGCATAAGCTTTAATGTCCTGCTTACTTCATGTACAGGTTCTTGGCAACAAATACCAAACCAAACTGCTTGAGATTATTGACTCCAAGTAAGATAAATAAAAAGACCTCCATAACTCCGCCTTGTTGCCACAGATTCATAATATTAAACCTTTGCTCTTTTTTTTCATCTTGTGTGTGTGTGTTCAGTGAACTTCCTGAGTTCTTGGGTGGTAACTGCACCTGTGCAGACAAAGGTGGATGCATGCGTTCAGACAAAGGTCCATGGAATGACCCTGACATCTTCAAGGTACTTTTTAAGACAAAATCTTGGCAAAACCGGAAAACAATTAGGGTTGAGGATACTGAACATGAGGATCTTAACTATATATAGATGGTTCAAAACGGAGAAGGAAAGTGTCCAAGGAAGACATTGTCAAATATTGAAGAGAAGACAATCTCTGTATATGAGAGCACAACAGAGGTAAACCACACAAAACCCAATATGTTCTTAACCCTTCTTCACATTCTTAGTACACTTCTAAAGCTTCTCATCTCTTTTTTTCTTTTTTCTTGAAACAACACACCGAAGAAATGTGAAACCTTCGCGGTGAGTTTCTTTCTCTGTTTATAAAGTTTTAAGTCTTTTAATCAATCCTCTGTTTGGTTGATGTTAAAATCCAATTTGCAGAAGAACACAGCCAATACAGAGAATGAGAAACTCACAACAATTGTTGACAAAACTGTGGATACTTCTACTTGGCCTACAAGTCCCCACAAGACAACCTTTACTGAGCCTGAAGGTTACATAAACACAGAAACATTGATTCAGTTTTCTAAACATGTGATTGTGTTATTCTATTTTCTAAAATGATTTACATGTGTCCGGAGCAGATTTGTACTCAGCCGTGAAGCCGTCGGAGAGGAAAGGAGGAGAAGGATATTTATTCGGCGGCGTGATGTCGTTGGTTATGGGGTTAATGACGGTGGTGAGGCTAACCAAGAACATGCCGAGGAAGCTCACTGAGGCAGCCATTTACGGAGACGCAGCAGAGAAAGGAGAGACGGCGATGGTGTCGAGCCAAGAGTACATGTCGATGGTGAAGAGAATGGCGGAGCTGGAGGAGAAATGTAGGTCGTTGGACAATCAGCCGGCGCCGTTCTCCGCCGAGAAAGAACAGATTCTCAACGCCGCTCTAACCCGCGTCGACCAGCTTGAGTTTCAGTTGTCTGAGACCAAGAAGGTAACTAGTCTGTCTCTTCTACACGACTACACGTTATTGTTTGTGTTAAAGTAACGTGTAGAACACGTATGATGTAGCGATTTTAATTTATTTTTGTTTGAAAATATATAATCAGACGCTGGACGAAGCCATGGCTAAGCAGCTAGAGATAGTGGCTTATATCGAGAAGAAGAAAAAGAAGAAGAAGGTACATAAACAACACTCTTCTTCTTGGAGATTATTCAGACTTATTCTCAAAAAAAAACAAAAAAAAAACAGATTATTCAGACTTAGGCCAGTTGTCAAAAAAAAAAAGAGATTATTCAGACTTACTTAATTTTTGAGTATATTTTTTTATTTTTTTTTTGTTCTTTTTTTTTTCAGTTCTTTGGATTCTGAAAGACTTGATGATGCCTCAAGACTATGAAAAACCTGGGAAATATATTAAAACCATATATGTATGTATAAACATAAATATACTCGTGAAGGGTATTAAAGATTAAAATGTGGAGAGATATGCTTTCTGTAATTGTTTCTGTTGTTTGTTTGAAAAAAAACTGAAAGCTTATGTTTGATATTCATCATTCCTTCACACCTAATTTGTAACGTACTAAAAAAATGTAAAAATGTTATATTCTTATGTATAAAAATATATATTATTAATATATAGGGAAAATCTTTCAAATACACATTTTTTTAGTTTTTGTCACAAAAATAGACTTCAAAAAAAATAATCAAATTAGATTTTCTATTTAGAAATTTAAATATATATATATATATATTTTTTTTGTAATTTTGAACTCGCCTTCAAAATTCCAACCCACAAATCTAACCTCTAAATCTAGATTAATTAACCCAAAAGATATATATATATATATATATATTATATAATAAAATTTAGTCATTTTTATCTAAATCTATTTTAGTGACAATTTTTTTTAGGTCTGTTTGAAAGTATCCCTCTAATATATACCCATAGGTCAACAATGTTGTAGAACAACTAAACTGGGTGTTTCTGCAATAATCGGTAAGCTGTAATCGAAGAGAAACGGTTATGCAATTTTGGTTAAGAGTCTGTCTGTCGTTGGTTTCTCTTGGAGTATAATTGATAGATTTGTATCCACGGCAAATCACAAGTAATGAATTTGTATCTTCTGGAAATTGAGCTTCTTCTTTGACGATTAATGTAAGCAAGTAACTCTTCTTGAGCATCAATGTGACCTCATTTAATAACAAAACCTCTTTAAATACCCAACCAAGAAAAAAAAAAAACACAATGGTTTCGACCAAAAGAAAACCAGACTGAAATATTAAAGATGGCTCAAGGAAAGTGTTGATTGTTGTTAGTTTTTAAAATGGTTTTTGTTTTTCAAAAACCATTTTATTAGCCAATCGAAATTTCTAATTATTGATTCCCTAAATTAGGGAAACAAAAACTCTCCCTATAACCAATCAAGATTTGACAAGAGTTTTCCTATAAAGTAGGGAAAGCAGTTTTTACATACTATATCAACTTTTAAGTGAAAAGCTAGAATCCATGTTTTATTAGTTTTTGTAGAGGAGCACATAGCTTCTTATATATATATTTTCTTAGCTTTTTGTTAATATTAATAGAACATGTATCAACATTGATTATATTTATATGTGCTAAAGTAAACTTATTCTTATTTTATAATATTTTGTATTATTCATAGATAAATTAATTATTTATATTTTTAGTAAAATCTGTTAATTGTCAATGTATGATGGATTTTGAAACATTTTAATTGTGAAAATATATTTTTTTACACATTTTAATAATTATTAGTTTTTGCTTTTTCTTCTTTTCAAAGATTATTTTTCATCCAATCAAGATTTAATAACTAATAAAACAAATAAATACAATAATGCATTTAAGAAAAAAATACTACCATTCAATTTTTAAAAATTAAAATAATTTATATAATAAAAATGTCTAAATAGTTTAATTTTTTCAATATTTTTTAAGTTTGTGTAATTTATATATATATCTATGGTTTATATTTTACAATAGTATAATTTTATAAAAATATAATAATTAAAAATATGTTACCGTATTATCATTTGAATTAATAATCATACTATTTTATAAATTTTAATGGTAAATTTTAAATATTTTATTGTTATTTTTGTTGTATTATTTTAAATGTATTCTTTAGTTTTTGAAAAACTAAAAATATAGCAAAACTAAAAATCAAAATCTAAAAAACTAAAAGCCAAAACTAAAACCTGAAAATTAAAAACAAAACCTGAAA
The DNA here is from genome assembly GCA_905132885.1 of Moricandia moricandioides. Lineage (NCBI taxonomy): Eukaryota > Viridiplantae > Streptophyta > Magnoliopsida > Brassicales > Brassicaceae > Moricandia > Moricandia moricandioides. Next base: position 73,470 of record CAJHQQ010000742.1, read on the forward strand.
ATGAAAAACCAAAATAAAAAAAAAACAAAAATCCATAAACCAAAAACTAAAACTAAAAACTACTAAAACTAAAACAATCATCACCTTGATCTTAGAAATACGGGGATCAATCTAAATGTCTTAAAATAAATATTCCAACAACTACCTAACTTCCATAATTGAAATTATCTTCTTTTTTTTTTTTTTTTATAATAGTCATAGAGTGTCAGCTGACCACTCGCCACTGGGTACATAGCATCATAGCCCCGGAAAACTACCGGCCAAGCTCGTTTCACCCACTCTCTTTGCCTGCAAAGTCTGAGCAGTATATACTATAAACATACATTCTTTTCTTTTGCACGGAATCTAATAACATCCATAGATAAACATCTGAACAATACTGAATCTGAAATGTAACAGATAAACCGACAAAAAAGTACCTCGGCATCAGATCCGGACTCTGCAGTTGAAGTGTCACTTCCATTTATCTGTGTTTATGACAATGTCAGAGTTTAGGCACTCAGCTTCAAGTTAAAGATTTGACTAGTTCCAGGATTCTCTAACTAACATACCCATGGATAATAAGCAATGACTTTCCCCTCGCTGTTTAAAACTTTCACCACTTGCTTCACCCGACATGCTCCCCCATGATGCACCATCTGAAAAATAGTGAAGATAACCAGTTGTGTCAGTTTCAGAACTATCTGGTACAAATGTAATAGTCAATTAAATGACCTTCAAAATTTCCGGGATTTTCCATGGTCCTTTGTCAGATCGCATGCAACCACCTTGGTCCGCGCAAGTACATGTACCTCCCAAGAACTCAGGCAACTCGCTTTAATAAATGCAGACAGGTTTAGGACATAAGCATAAAACAGAACAGCTTCCTTGTAAGACTCAAAAGAAAAAAAATCCAGAGGTATAGGATTCACATACTTGACATCAATCACTTCAAGCAATTTGGTCTTATAGTTGTTTCCAAGGACCTACATCACAATGGACCAACCAACCAAAGTGAATTTTATATAACTGAAGACATAGCCAGATAATTAAGATGATCTTACATGAATTTTGGAAGATGTTTCTGGGTCTATAAAGCCCTTCACAGTATTCCAAACAAGTCTAAATGCAGGCCCTGCATTCACAATAAACATTTGGTGGAGAGTCTGCATGAATTAACAGTGACACACGGCTGAGATTAGCATATATATGATAAAAGAGTCTTTCAATAACTGTGCATACACAGGGAGGATCAAGTTATTAGAAGTTCCAACACCTCAGGATAATTATCCCCACTGATCTTTTGTAATCGTGTGATAAGCTCCCTAGCAGACTTGGTAAAGTTTTTCAATCCCTGGAAAAAAAAATTATATGAACATGAGAAACTCAATTCACAACACCATTGAGAGGTTTGTAGGAAATTATACCACTCCCTGAACATCTAGAATAGTTGTGTTGGAGTCAATATGCATCTTAGCAGCAATTGTGCAGGAAGGAAACTTGATCATAAAGCTCCTCTCAAACTCCTTTACATGATATCTTACATATCGATCCATGCTTGTGACTTGCATGAGTCTGTTAGGATCAACTTTCCCCAGCCTTTCAATGTAAATGGGTCTGCCTTCTTTATCAACACCGTGATAACCGTGTGGGTAATACTCCAGAACTTCGTTAATCTCTTTGAAATCAAAATCCTGTTGAGACAGAAAAAGGTTAGAACACTCCTAATGGGAGTTTTGGCATTGGAGTTCTCAATATATATATATTTAATTATGGATATCTCAACTTTACGGAATATCCAATCGAAAGTATCATTGGAGGTGTTCAGACGAATCTTAACAATCAATCATCTGTTAAAAGTATGAATGAAAGATACCTGAAGAATAGAGTCAGTGCCAAACTCTTTCCTCCACTGAATCATATCAGCCCACATGTGTTTTGCTTTCTCAATGTCGAAATTTCTGGCTTTCAAAAACCTCAACATCGTGCGATAGTCATCGTGTCTAATTGGAAGCAGCTCGTCAGTTAGCAATGCATGTCGAAAGGCATCAACGGCCTGAAGCTCCTCGACATCCCTTACATCCTCGATGTAGACATAATTACTTTTTCTTCTTGCACTCTTGTTGTTGAGAGAGTGCTTTAATTTGGTAGATGCATTAATGGCTTTCTTCTTCAAAAGCCTCTCGTCATCTGAATTATCTATTCGTTCCTTTTTGTCATCACTGCTCAAGAACACCTCAAAACCTGTAGTGAAACCTGATGGGAAAAAAAACCCCATTACTTGTTGATTCAACTGTTGAATTAATTAGCTCAAACAATTGAAGAATCTACAAGAACATAGCAGCAGATAGGTGTGACAAGTTACATCATCTAACGAAATTTCAGACTAAAAACACCTTAACTTTCAGCTAAAGTAACCAATTTTATGGAGAAAATAAGATAACAGAGAATCATCAAGTTTCTTTAATTTCAGAGATTACGCTACAGTAAACCCTAGAAATTTAAAAAGAAAGAAAACACAACATAATCAAAATCACATGGAACAGAAGATATAGTAAAGCAAATGAGATCTGTTACATGGTCTTGGGCATGACATCCTCGACAAATCTTCTATGATCTTGGATAAGATGGCTGATTCACTAATCAATGCACCACCAAATTTTATGGTATATTTGCTTTTTGATATATAATCGCTCCCGTTCCGTTTTTCAGAAAGATAATGCACGGTTGAAACAAAAATTATTTCAATTTAAACAAAAATTAGAGAATTTTCATGTATTTTTATTAAGTAATATTGACTGTATATTTAAAAAATAAATAAATATATACGTACAATTAAACATGATGATCCTTGTTTTAGAGAAACTGGGAAACAAATCAGAAGCACTTATAATATATATATATATATATATATATATTGTATGCCTGTTCTGTTTTACATTGTAATTAAGATGAATTTTACGAGTTTTTGCAACACCCCGACCGTACACAGCTAATAGACCTTCCATATCTGCTCACTTATCCTATGGAACCTCTTCCATGCTGGCGGGTGATGGGTTAATTTTTCTAAGGATTAAAAGTTTTGTTTACTCACCATGCAACCACCACATGACATTTTTTTGTGTTTTGACCTCACTTAAACAATACCGCGAATGACTTCTCGGTAGGTCATCAATCTTTTCACTACTCTAACTAAAGCATGCTTAACCATGAAATTCTAAACGGGTGTGTAACCGAAAAGATAAGCACTTTAGTGACATAGTCAATCAAGTTTTCTTAAACCTTTTATCATATATCAAAAATCAAGATGTTACAGTTTCAGTCTTAACTAAGTGTCTTCCTACACCATGTGCAGCAATAAAAAATTTAAATTTATTTAAATTTTAAATATTTTTTTTAATATTCTAATTTTTGTAATTTTTATATCAATATTTTAATACAAATTTTTAGTTAGTTAGAAATAAAATTAAGATAAAATAAAATTTTGATTTATTTTAAATTAAATTTAAGAATATACATGTGTATATTTTATTGAAAAATCCGATTTTATGATTATGGTAAGAAAATGAGATTTATTTTTTTGTTTTCACGGGAAACTTGATTTTGCAATTTTGACAGAAAAATGTGATTGTACATATTTAGGAAGAAAATACATTTTTTGTTTTTGTTTTGGTAGTAAACACATTTTTTTCTTTGATGGAAAACATAATTTTACATTTTCGTGGGAAAACGAAATTTTTTGTTTAAGCGGAAAACTCGATTTCATGATTTTTGTAAAAAAAAGAAATTTGAAGATGATTTTATGTTTTGAGAAAAAAAACAATTTTACTATTTTTAAAAGTATATCTAATTATACTAATTCATATAAGCTTGTTTTTTAATATTTATATTGTGGATATTTATGTTTTTGTATTTTGAGATGCAAATGCAACGTAACTCTACATTTTTTGCATCTAAATTATCTAAATTTACTAGATGGTATGGATTTGCATCGAGATGAAAGCGTCTAGATGCTAATATAATGGTGTTCAAACAAACAACATATACATATTTGAAAATAATCTAATCTATTAAAAGTGAAGTACAAATAAAAATAATCCTTAATTTTACCTAATATTTACAAGAAATGCCATTGATATTATTTTTGCATCCAAACATCTAAACATTGATTATTAACAAGAAAAAAAAAAAATTTGGGCTAAGCCCATTAACAACATTTGTCATTAAAATAGGAGATTTCATAAAAAAAAAATGTATATGTGTTTATACATATATATAAAATTAAATTAGTTTTATTTTTTTATTCATATTTATATAAGTTAACCAACTATATTTGAACTATAAAAAATTAATAATATCAATAATTTTTGATATAATCTGAACTTATTCATTTACAATAACAAAATCATGTAACTTAACAATTTAGTGACTAAAATACATACTAATATTTATTATTATACAAATAAATATAATGTATAATTCATTTGTACGATATATATCTAATAATAATAATTTATGTAATTTATAAATTTAAAAATTTTAATCACCATATAATACATATACACAGTTATGTCTAGGACGGATGAAATTTCTGGGATATTTTAGGATATACGGATTCAGATATGCATTCGTCGGATTCGTAAAATTGTTATCCGGATCTGGATATTCGGGGTTAGGATATTCAGACTAAAATCCGAATACACGCAGATATTTGGACCTATTTTTTATTAAAAACTAACTATTAACCATCTATTAGTCTATTTAAAATTATTATTTTAAAAACTTTAAAAGCATTCAAATTTGAAATTAAAATTTTATTTATTTTATATAAAAAATATATAATATACATAGATAAGTATAATTAAATTTTAAATATTTAATATCCAAATCCAGATATCTAGACCTAAATTTTACTATCTGAATTCGTACTTGGATTAGTCGAATCCATAAAATCACTATCAGGATCCCCGAATATCCTATTTTGAAGCGGATGGGATCCCAGATAGGATAACGGATATCGAATATTAAGTTTCATTCATATATACAGTTATATCAAACAAATTGCTTAAAATATTTGACATTCATAAAAATAACATCCACGCGGACGCGCGAATCAAATGCTAGTTTATCTTTAAATCATGAACATAACTTTGCGAAAATAGATAAATAGAACTAGAAAAAGATAAATATGGTGAAAAATAGATATAATAATCAAAGAAAGAAAAATGAAATTTACATTGGAGACGGTCATTGTTGTATATCTGTTTCACGTACACAGAAAGGAAAAAAGTATCAAAACTAAATCTTTTAAGATATCCAATTTTTAACAATTTCTTTTTAATTGACATCCAATTTCCCTTTTTTTTTAGCTTTTACTTATTTTCGAGCCCTCCGCTTCTATATAAACACATGTATATGGAACTATTGTTTTCACCAAACAAACTCATTACTTCTCCATAAATATAGATCAAACTTGTTTCTCTCTATCCAAAAAGTCAAGAACCAAACAACGATCAATCATGGCTTTGATCAATAGCAAATCTTTCTTCACTTCTCTTCTGATTCTTGTGGCACTCTTTGGAGTTGGAGTCGAAGGAACGGTTCACAAAGTCGGCGACTCGAGCGGATGGACCATGATGGGTGTGGATTACCAAGCTTGGGCTTCTTCAAGAACTTTTCAAGTTGGAGACTCTTTGGTTTTCGAATACAACAACGAGTTCCACGACGTCACTGAAGTCACTCCCCATGACTTCGAGCTATGTGATCCGTCTAATCCACTAGCGAGATACCAAACCGGATCTGACACGGTAACTCTAACCAAACCTGGATTCCAACACTTCATATGCGGAGTTCCTGGTCACTGCGACATAGGACAAAAGCTTGACATCCTTGTCTTCCCGGCCTCGTTGGGTCCAGTGGCTGCTCCAGTTCCGGGACCAGTCAGAACACCAAGCTCTTCTATGTCTCCTTCACCTTCTCCCTTGGCTGATTCACCAACTAATGCTCCACAGTTTCAGATGGGACCATCACCTCTTTGAAGCGCTGTCTCGGTTTCAGCTTGTTGGCTTAAGTCCTTTGTTATTGCGATCTTGTTGACACTTTTTATTGTTTTGATTTTTTCATCATTGTAATGAATTAGGTCGTGCTTCCTTTGTAATTCCAGCCGATTTGTTAATACAATTTATTTAAAAAGTATAAGAGCTACGTTGGAATCACCATAATATTAAATTAGTAACTCTTTTTTTTCTTTCAAATATTGTTAAAGAAAAAGAAAACCTAAGAAAGACTATGATATGAAAAATATCAGGATAATGTGTTTTGGGTCATCAAATTTATAAAAAAAATTGTGTTGTCTTCCAGCCGATTTGTTAATACAATTTTTTTTTTAATTCAAAAGTATAAGAGCTACGTTGGAATCACCATAATATTAAATTAGTAACTCTTTTTTTTTCTTTCCAAAATTGTTAAAGAAAAAGAAAACCTAAGAAAGATTATGGCATGAAAAATATCAGGAGAATGCGTTTAGGGTCATCAAATTTATAAAAGAGATAATGACCAAAATAAACCTAAAAAGGTTTTTGAGCCCAAAATAGTACTCAAGGAAAAAATAATCAAAATAGACTTTTATTAAATGATGTAAATATACATTTATACCCTTTGGGTTAACTAATATAAACTTAGAGTTTAGAGTTACGGGGTGGAGTTTTGGAGATAATGTTCAAAATTAAATTTTTTTAAAAAAAATGTTCCAAATTTCAAAATAAAAAGATCTATTTTTGGTCATTTTTTTCTTAAATTCTATTTTTGTTACAAATACTTCAAAATTTCCATTTTAGGGATTTGCCCTTTATAAAATTGTTGTGTTGTCAATAAATTACATATTTATTTATAAGAGACAAACCTAATTCTGATTCGAACAAGTAACAGAATCATCAGTGAGCCTGTTATTTATCTTAACTAAAAACAATTGTTTTTGATCCATTTAAAATATTTATAATTTCAATTTTGAAAAATGTGAAAATATTAATATAAAAAATTTAAAAGTGTGTTCAAAATCCAAATCATTTGCACCAGTACAATAATCTAATTCTCTCAAGAAAAATAAAATTGGATGGATAAGAAATAAAAAAAGCTCAAAACTATAGCTGACATGTTCCGTTAGTGAGGGCAAAATAGTCTAAAATTTTGATTCAATTCGTTATCTTCTCAATTCGAACCAAAAAATTTGGACATATGTAACTCTATGAAGCAAAGCAAATACTAATATGCAATATCCATAAGAAATAAAGTAAAAAAAATATTAATACTTTTACGGACCAATATACGACCTGATCCGTTATATGATATATACATATATATATACATATATATTTATATATATATATATAAATTATGTAATTATTATAATTTATGTAAGATTTACATTATTTTTATTTATTAAATTTAATATATTAGTTATTATAATTTTAAAAGTAAAAATATATTTTTGTAATTAAATATTATTATTTTATTATTTTAATATTTTATTTATTTTTATTTTTATTTTATTTGTACGGGTCGAGTTGGATATCCAATCAAAATATAATATTTTTGGATATCCGGACTACCGAATATCTAGGTAGCTACATATTTAATTGGATAATTAAATATTATTATTTTATTATTTTTAGATTTTATTTATTTTTACTTTATTTTATTTGTACGAGACGAGTTGGATATCCATTCAAAAATATAATATTTTCTGGATATCCGGACTACCGAATATCCAGGTAGCTACATATCGAATCGGATAATTGATTATTCGGACGAAACGAATATAATTCTGAATACCTCCAAAAAAGGGGATATCCGATCCATGCCCACCCCTATGTTTTTTGTGATATATGTTCTTTCCAAAGCCAATAGTGGAATGTAATCAAGGAAGATCCATCCCAAGTTGTGTACCACCTGTTGGGTTGAAAAGCAGAGGTTTATAAAAGAGATAATTGTCCACGAAATATGTCTAGGCCCGGTCCGAGAAAGAAGAAACAAGATGGGTGGGCTAAGAAGTTAAAATCCAAACCCCGAGTTTCCTGTAATAAAAGGATTTGGTGGTTTTGGTGAAAAACATAAATTTTTTTTTTGTTGTAATGAAAACTGCGATTTTTTTTTTGTTTTGACGAGAATATAGTTGTTAGGATTTTGACGGGAAAACTTAATTTTGTGGTTTGGATAGAAAAAAAGATGTTTAGTTTTGGCAGAAAAATTTGATTTTTTGGTTTGGCGAAAAACACAATTTTGCATTTTTAGCGGGAAAAACAATTTTACGGTTTTGCGGGAAACTTGGTGTTGCATTTTTGGTAGGAAAACTTACTTTGCGAATTTGGTGAGAAAACATGACTTTGTAGTTTTGATAGGAAAATATAATTTTGTGATTTTGGTAGAAAACTCAATTTTGCAGTTTTGGCAGAAAATACATATTTTAAGTTATGGCGGAAAAACTCGATTTTGAGGTTTTCGTGTAAAAATTTAATTTTGCGTTTTTGGCGGGGAATTTTTTTTTTTTGCGGTTTTGATGTGGAAAAGCATATTAATAGGTTTAGTAGGCAAACTCAATTTTAAGGTTTAGGCGGGAAAACTCGATTTTACGATTGTGACGGAAAAAAATAAACTTACGGTATATGCGAAAATATTGATTTTAAGATTTTGGTGGGTGATGGAGTCATGATACCCACTGCTCATAAAATTCAAAGTTCATTCAAGACCAGCTCACATCCAGGAAAGTCTACACAAAAGTGAAGTTTGTGGATAGAGCACAACACATTCAGAAGGTGTCAACAATGAGATCAGTAAAACCACAAGTCTTGGAACCAGCAACTCGGAGAGATGTTGTTTCTCAAAGACAAAACTCAAAAACCAGTTCATACACCTCAAGTCAAACGAAACCAAGGTGAGTACTCTAGCTCTTTAAAACCACCTGAGGTTATTTGTTATAGGTGTCAATGCCAGGGTCATCTAGCAAAGGTTTGTCCCACAAAACGAGTTGTGAACTCAGTACTACTACTACCTGAAGCAAAAGAAACTAACTTGAAGGTAAGTGATTCCTTTACTAGAATGGATAAACACATCAATGATCTTATCAATTTGATCAAAGCTGGATCTTATTCTGTTTCAAGTAATTCCATGGTTCTCTTAGCACACTTTTCTAGTGCCCAAAAGGTTGAAAATATTTCAGGTACTAACATGGAAATCAAGGAACACTAATCCAACCTTGCTGCGAAAGCAATTTCAACACTTGATAAGGTGATTTATGAACTTAATGTGATTAATCCTACTTATCAAAACACTGGTATGATGCACTTGCACTTTGTCCAGAATGTTGATGAAAGTCTAGGTAAGGAGGAGCCACGTCCAGAAGCTCACCAACCTAAAGAGTATGAGCAATATACCCTAGAGACTTTCTCACCAGCTGATCATGCTTTAAAGGTTACAAATACTATATCTGAAGAAATACAAGGTAGATTAAATAAAAACTATGAACTTGTTCATTATTCGAATAATTTCTTAGCTGGTCAAAGTTATATAAGTTCTATTTTTAATGATTCAACTTCAAGAATAATGTACTTATATTTTCTTGAAGTGCCAAGGATCGGAAGAAACATGAACACTAGGAGTAAACAAGGATCAAAAACATAAAGAAGATGTGGTAAAAATTGCTACAACTTCAGCTCAAACCAATGTAAGTGATCACTTGATTCAATCTGTTTATCATGAGTCAAAGGACGTGATAACACACTTGATATGCCAAGAAGAGCTTGGCAAAGGTATACTAAACGGAGAAGCATCCAAAACCAAACTCACATGGACAAACCAAGAGTGACATAGGATATTTCACAAAAGAGATCACGTTCCTGCCAAGTGAAAGAAGAGATAGAACATGGAGAGGATTCATAGCTCGCCTAATGATCAAAGATGAACCACCAGATGGACAATGCATCACAAAATCGTCAATACCAAGGTAAGAATCTAGCCTCCCAAAATAGAATGAAATCTAACTTGCTCTATCTTGGTGCATATAAATTAGTTTTGAAGACAAAACCTTTTGAAGAGATAAGGAATGATGAGGACCTCAAGTCAGTAGCTGGGCCACCAACTCATGAGATCAATCATACAAGCTACATTAGAGCCAGCAGCAACATAGGTGCATTCAAATAAGGATATCTTTGCAACCATGAGAATTTCGACTGTTAAACCACTTGCTATGAACTCTCAAATCAACCAAAGCACGCTGCGAATTGGTTTCATACATAAAAGAATAATTTTTAGAAGATATACCATTTACAAATCAGGCGACCTACACTGCATCCGAACTGGTGTAAACAAGAAGATCATTCATTACATATAAGATCACTTGGAGAGTTGATACAATGCACTAAACCTCAATGGATCAGCCAGATTCTCACCATCTCAACTTGCCATTTTTGGAGCCGAATTGCTTTAAATCACAACGACTAGTTTTTATCAACCCGAAGCTCCCCAAGGCTCCTAAGATTTTCCCAAAGTTTTCCAGACACAAGCAGCTCAACACATTTCCCATTTAGGCTGAGATTCCCTCATTAAGGCCTAACTGCTAGTTTTTCTTAAATTCAGTTTTTTTCTATTTTTTCTTAGATTATTAGATCATTTTACTGAGCATTACATAAGCTCGTTAGTTCTCACATTGTAGGGCATGGAAGATTTTACCCAAGAAATAATAAAACTTTTGAGTTTCTTTTCTTCAAAGTCTTTGTGTCTTTTAGTTATCTTGATCATCAAGCCTTGTGTAGATTCATTTGTCTTAGTGATTGGCGAGTTAGAGTTCTTGTGGATTCAAGTATTCTCCTTCGTGGTTTATTGTGGAATCAGTCAACAAACTGTTCTATCAGTATCATCATCAACACTCCCTCAAACGAGTTTTAAAGTCGATTAGATCGATTGTACAAACCACTCCTATTATTGGATCGTCCATCCCTTTGATCCAAGAGATATGTGAGCCTTTGACAGCTTAGGCTTACCTAAGCGGGAAAACCTAATTTACGGTTTTGACGGGAAAATGCGATTTTTCAGTTGTGGCATGAAAACGTGATTTTAAGATTTTAGCGGGAAAATTCAATTTTACGGCTATGGCTAGAAAATACTATTTTGTGGTTTTGACGGGAAACTTGATTTTTCGATTTTGGCAGAAAACTTGATTTTACGAGTTTGGTAGGAAAATGCGATTTGTGGTTTTGGTGAGAAAAGTGTGATTATGTGTTTTTGGCGGGAAACTTGATTTTGCGATTCTGGTAAAAAAACGTGATTTTGTGGTTTTAGTAGGAAAATCCAATTTTGTTATTTTAGTAGTAAACATGTTTCTTTTTGATGGCAAATATTTTCGTTTTTCGGAACAGGTAATATTTTTTATTTTAAGCGGATTACTCAAGTTCATGATTTTTGTAAAAAAAATGATTTTTTGTAAACTAGATTTTATGGTTTTGAGAAAAACATTATTTTACTATTCTATAAATATATCTAATAATACTAATTAATATAAGATATTTATTTTTATATTTAAACTGAGGATATTTAAGTCTTTGTATTTTGAGATGCAAATGCATCAGACCTCTATATTTTTCATCTAAAATATCTAAATTTACTAGATAGTGTGGATTTGCATCGAGATTGCAGCATCTAAATGCTAATACAAAAAATCAATTATTTATCTCTAAACCATAATCATGACTTTGCAACACAAGGGAAATATATAAATAGAATTAGAAAATGATAAATATGGTGAAAAATACATATAATAAATAAAGAAACAAAAATGAAAATTACATTGGAGACGGTCATTGTATATCTGTTTCACTAAAAGGAAAGAAAGTAAATTAAAACTAAATCTTTTAAGTTATCCAAATTTCCAACAATTTCTTTTTAATTGACATCCAGTTTCCTTTTTTAGCTTTTACTTATTTTCGAGCCCTCCGCTTCTATATAAACACATGTATATGGAACTATTGTTTTCACCAAACAAACTCATTACTTCTCCATAAATATCTATCAAACTTGTTTCTCTCTATCCAAAAAGTCAAGAACCAAACAACGATCAATCATGGCTTTGATCAATAGCAAATCTTTCTTCACTTCTCTTCTGATTCTTGTGGCACTCTTTGGAGTTGGAGTCGAAGGAACGGTTCACAAAGTCGGCGACTCGAGCGGATGGACCATGATGGGTGTGGATTACCAAGCTTGGGCTTCTTCAAGAACTTTTCAAGTTGGAGACTCTTTGGTTTTCGAATACAACAACGAGTTCCACGACGTCACTGAAGTCACTCCCCATGACTTCGAGCTATGTGATCCGTCTAATCCACTAGCGAGATACCAAACCGGATCTGACACGGTAACTCTAACCAAACCTGGATTCCAAACTTCATATGCGGAGTTCCTGGTCACTGCGACATAGGACAAAAGCTTGACATCCTTGTCTTCCCGGCCTCGTTGGGTCCAGTGGCTGCTCCAGTTCCGGGACCAGTCAGAACACCAAGCTCTTCTATGTCTCCTTCACCTTCTCCCTTGGCTGATTCACCAACTAATGCCCCACAGTTTCAGATGGGACCATCACCTCTTTGAAGCGCTGTCTCGGTTTCAGCTTGTTGGCTTAAGTCCTTTGTTATTGCGATCTTGTTGACACCTTTTATTGTTTTGATTTTTTCATCATTGTAATGAATTAGGTCGTGCTTCCTTTGTAATTCCAGCCGATTTGTTAATACAATTTATTTAAAAAGTATAAGAGCTACGTTGGAATCACCATAATATTAAATTAGTAACTCTTTTTTTTCTTTCAAATATTGTTAAAGAAAAAGAAAACCTAAGAAAGACTATGATATGAAAAATATCAGGATAATGTGTTTTGGGTCATCAAATTTATAAAAAAATTGTGTTGTCTTCCAGCCGATTTGTTAATACAATTTTTTTATTTATTTAAAATATAAGAGCTACGTTGGAATCACCATAATATTACATTAGTAACTCTTTTTTTCTTTCAAATATTGTTACAGAAAAAGAAAACCTAAGAAAGATTATGGCATGAAAAATATCAGGAGAATGCGTTTTGGGTCATCAAATTTATAAAAGAGATAATGACCAAAATAAACCTAAAAAGGTTTTTGAGCCCAAAATAGTACTCAAGGAAAAAATAATCAAAATAGACTTTTATTAAAGGATGTAAATATACATTTATACCCATTGGGTTAACTAATATAAACTTAGAGTTTAGAGTTACGGGGTGGAGTTTTGGAGATAATGTTCAAAATTAATTTTTTTTAAAAAAATATTCCAAATTTCAAAATAAAAAGATCTATTTTTGGTCATTTTTTTCTTAAATTCTATTTTTGTTACAAATACTTCAAAATTTCCATTTTAGGGATTTGCCCTTTATAAAATTGTTGTGTTGTCAATAAATTACATATTTATTTATAAGAGACAAACCTAATTCTGATTCGAACAAGTAACAGAATCATCAGTGAGCCTGTTATTTATCTTAACTAAAAACAATTGTTTTTGATCCATTTAAAATATTTATAATTTCAATTTTGAAAAATGTGAAAATATTAATATAAAAAATTTAAAAGTGTGTTCAAAATCCAAATCATTTGCACCAGTACAATAATCTAATTCTCTCAAGAAAAATAAAATTGGATGGATAAGAAATAAAAAAAGCTCAAAACTATAGCTGACATGTTCCGTTAGTGAGGGCAAAATAGTCTAAAATTTTGATTCAATTCGTTATCTTCTAAATTCGAACCAAAAAATTTGGACATATGTAACTCTATGAAGCAAAGCAAATACTAATATGCAATATCCATAAGAAATAAAGTAAAAAAAAAATATTAATACTTTTACGGACCAATATACGACCTGATCCGTTATATGATATATACATATATATATATATATATATATATATATATATATATATATATAAATTATGTAATTATTATAATTTATGTAAGATTTACATTATTTTTATTTATTAAATTTAATATATTAGTTATTATAATTTTAAAAGTAAAAATATATTTTTGTAATTAAATATTATTATTTTATTTTTTTAGATTTGATTTATTTTTAATTTTATTTTATTTGTACGGGTCGAGTTGGATATCCAATCAAAATATAATATTTTTGGATATCCGGACAACCGAATATCTAGGTAGCTACATATTTAATCGGATAATTAAATATTATTATTTTATTATTTTTAGATTTTATTTATTTTTACTTTATTTTATTTGTACGAGACGATTTGAATATCCATTCAAAATATAATATTTTCTGGATATCCGGACTACCGAATATCCAGGTAGCTACATATCGAATCGGATAATTGATTATTCGGACGAAACGAATATAATTCTGAATACCTCCAAAAAAGGGGATATCCGATCCATGCCCACCCCTATGTTTTTTGTGATATATGTTCTTTCCAAATCCAATAGTGGAATGTAATCAAGGAAGATCCATCCCAAGTTGTGTACCACCTGTTGGGTTGAAAAGAAGAGGTTTATAAAAGAGATAATTGTCCATGAAATATCTATGGGCCCGGTCCGAGAAAAAACAAACAAGATGGGTGGGCTAAGAAGTTAAAATCCAAACCCCAAGTTTCATGTAATAAAAGGATTTGGTGGTTTTGGTGAAAAACATAAATTTTTTTTTTGTTGTAATGAAAACTGCGATTTTTTTTTTGTTTTGACGAGAATATAGTTGTTAGGATTTTGACGGGAAAACTTAATTTTGTGGTTTGGATAGAAAAAAAGATGTTTAGTTTTGGCAGAAAAATTTGATTTTTTGGTTTGGCGAAAAACACAATTTTGCATTTTAGCGGGAAAAACAATTTTACGGTTTTGCGGGAAACTTGGTGTTGCAGTTTTTTTTAGGAAAACTTACTTTGCGAATTTGGTGAGGAAACATGATTTTGTAATTTTGATAGAAAAATATAATTTTGTGATTTTGGTAGAAAACTCAATTTTGCAGTTTTGGCAGAAAATACATATTTTAAGTTATGGCGGAAAAACTCGATTTTGAGGTTTGGTGTGAAAATTCAATTTTGCGTTTTGGCGGGGAATTTTTTTTTTTTGCGGTTTTGATGTGGAAAAGAAAATTAATAGGTTTGAGAGGAAAACTCAATTTTAAGGTTTAGGCGGAAAAACTCGATTTTACGATTGTGACGGAAAAAAAATAAACTTGCGGTATATGCGGGAATATTGATTTTATGATTTTGGCGGGTGATGCAGTCATGATACCCACTGCTCATAAAATCCAAAGCTCATTCAAGACCAGCTCACATCCAGGAAAGTCTCTACACAAAAATGAAGTTTGTGGAAAGAGCACAACACATTCAGAAGGTGTCAACAATGAGATCAGTAAAACCACAAGTCTTGGAACCAGCAACTCGGAGAGATGTTGTTTCTCAAAGAAAAAACTCAAAACCAGTTCATACACATCAAGTCAAACGAAACCAAGGTGGGTACTCTAGCTCTTTAAAACCACCTGAGGTTATTTGTTATAGGTGTCAATGCCAAGGTCATCTAGCAAAGGTTTGTCCCACAAAACGAGTTGTAAAGTCAGTATTACCTGAAGCAAAAGAAACTAACTTGAAGGTAAGTGATTCCTTTACTAGAATGGATAAACACATCAATGATCTTATCAATTTGATCAAAGCTGGATCTTATTCTGTTTCAAGTAATTCCATGGTTCTCTTAGCACACTTTTATAGTGCCCAAAAGGTTGAAAATATTTCAGGTACTAACATGGAAATCAAGGAACACTAATCCAACCTTGCTGCGAAAGCAATTTCAACACTTGATAAGCTGGTTTATGAATTTAATGTGATTAATCCTACTTATCAAAACACTGGTATGATGCACTTGCACTTTGTCCAGAATGTTGATTAAAGTCTAGGTAAGGAGGATCCACGTCCAAAAGCTCACCAACCTAAAGAGTATGAGCAATATACCCTAGAGAATTTCTCACTAGCTGGTCATGCTTTAAAGGTTACAAATACTATATCTGAAGAAATACAAGGTATATTAAATAAAAACTATGAACTTGTTCATTATTCGAATAATTTCTTAGCTGGTCAAGTTATATAAGTTCTATTTTTAATGATTCAACTTCAAGAATAATGTACTTATATTTTCTTGAAGTGCCAAGGATCGGAAGAAACATGAACACTAGGAGTAAACAAGGATCAAAAACATAAAGAAGATGTGGTAAAAATTGCTACAACGTCAGCTCAAACCAATGTAAGGGATCACTTGATTCAATCTGTTTATCATGAGTCGAAGGACGTGATAACACACTTGATATGCCGAGAAGAGCTTGGCAAAGGTATACTAAACGGAGAAGCATCCAAAACCAAACTCACATGGACAAACCAAGAGTGACATAGGATATTTCACAAAGAGATCACGTTCCTGCCAAGTGAAAGAAGAGATAGAACATGGATAGGATTCATAGCTCGCCTATTGATCAAAGATGAACCACCAGATGGACAATGCATCACAAAATCGTCAATACCAAGGTAAGAACCTAGCCTCCCAAAATAGAATGAAACCTAACTTGCTCTATCTTGGTGCAGGTAAATTAGCATTGAAGACAAAACCTTTTGAAGAGAGAAGGGAATGATGAGGACCTCAATTCAGTAGCTGGGTCACCAACTCATGAGATCAATCATACAAGCTACATTGGATCCAACAGCGACATAGGTGCATTTAAAGAAGGATATCTTTCCAACCATGATAATTTTGAATGTTAAACCACTTGCTATGGACTCTCAAATCAATCAGAGCACGCAGCGAATTGGTTTCATACAAAAAGCAGTAATTGTTTAGAAGATATCCCATTTACAAATCAGGCGACCTACACTGCATCCGAAACTGGTGTAAACAAGAAGATCATTCATTACATATAAGATCACTTGGAGAGTTGATACAATGCACTAAACCTCAATGGATCAGCCAGATTCTTCACCATCTCAACTTGCCATTTTTGGAGCCGAATTGCTTTAAATCACAACGACTAGTTTTTATCAACCCGAAGCTCCCCAAGGCTCCTAAGATTTTCCCAAAGTTTTCCAGACACAAGCAGCTCAACACATTTCCCATTTAGGCTGAGATTCCCTCATTAAGGCCTAACTGCTACTTTTTCTTAAATTCAGTTTTTTTCTATTTTTTCTTAGATTATTAGATCATTTTACTGAGCATTATATAAGCTTGTTAGTTCTCACATTGTAGGGCATGGAAGATTTTACCCAAGAAATAATAAAACTTTTGAGTTTCTTTTCTTCAAAGTCTTTGTGTCTTTTAGTTATCTTGATCATCAAGCCTTGTGTAGATTCATTTGACTTAGTGATTGGCGAGTTAGAGTTCTTGTGGATTCAAGTATTCTAATTTGTGGTTTATTGTGGAATCAGTCAACAAACTTTTCTATCAGTATCATCATCAACACTTCCGTCAAACGAGTTTTAAAGTCGATTAGATCGATTGTACAAACCACCCCTGTTGTTGGATCGTCCATCCCTTTGATCCAAGAGATATGTGAGCCTTTTACAGCTTAGGCTTACACCAGCGGGAAAACCTAATTTACGGTTTTGACGGGAAAATGCGATTTTGTGGCATAAAATCGTGATTTTAAGATTTTAGCGGGAAAATCCAATTTTACGGTTATGGCAAAAAAATGCAATTTTGTGGTTTTGACGGGAAACTTGATTTTTCGATTTTGGCAGAAAACTTGATTTTACGAGTTTGGTGGGAAAATGAGATTTGTGGTTTTGGTGAAAAAAATGTGATTATGTGTTTTTGGCGGGAAACTTGATTTTGCGATTCTGGAAAAAAAACGTGATTTTGTGGTTTTAGCAGGAAAATCCAATTTTTTGTTATTTTGGTAGTAAACATGTTTTTTCTTTGATGGGAAATATAATTTTACGTTTTTCGGAAAAGGTAATATTTTTTATTTTAAGCGGATTACTCAAGTTCATGATTTTTGTAAAAAAAATGATTTTTTGTAAACTAGATTTTATGGTTTTGAGAAAAACCTTATTTTACTATTCTATAAATATATCTAATAATACTAATTAATATAAGATATTTATTTTTATATCTAAACTGAGGAATTTAAGTCTTTGTATTTTGAGATGCAAATGCATCAGAACTCTATATTTTTCATCTAAAATATCTAAATTTACTAGATAGTGTGGATTTGCATCGAGATTGCAGCATCTAAATGCTAATACAAAAAATCAATTATTTATCTCTAAACCATAAACATGACTTTAAAACACAAGGGAAATATATAAATAGAATTAGAAAATGATAAATATGGTGAAAAATACATATAATAAATAAAGAAACAAAAATGAAAATTACATTGGAGACGGTCATTGTATATCTGTTTCACTAAAAGGAAAGAAAGTAAATTAAAACTAAATCTTTTAAGTTATCCAAATTTCCAACAATTTCTTTTTAATTGACATCCAGTTTCCTTTTTTAGCTTTTACTTATTTTCGAGCCCTCCGCTTCTATATAAACACATGTATATGGAACTATTGTTTTCACCAAACAAACTCATTACTTCTCCATAAATATCTATCAAACTTGTTTCTCTCTATCCAAAAAGTGAAGAACCAAATAACGATCAATCATGGCTTGATCAATAGCAAATCTTTCTTCACTTCTCTTCTGATTCTTGTGGCACTCTTTGGAGTTGGAGTCGAAGGAACGGTTCACAAAGTCGGCGACTCGAGCGGATGGACCATGATGGGTGTGGATTACCAAGCTTGGGCTTCTTCAAGAACTTTTCAAGTTGGAGACTCTTTGGTTTTCGAATACAACAACGAGTTCCACGACGTCACTGAAGTCACTCCCCATGACTTCGAGCTATGTGATCCGTCTAATCCACTAGCGAGATACCAAACCGGATCTGACACGGTAACTCTAACCAAACCTGGATTCCAACACTTCATATGCGGAGTTCCTGGTCACTGCGACATAGGACAAAAGCTTGACATCCTTGTCTTCCCGGCCTCGTTGGGTCCAGTGGCTGCTCCAGTTCCGGGACCAGTCAGAACACCAAGCTCTTCTATGTCTCCTTCACCTTCTCCCTTGGCTGATTCACCAACTAATGCCCCACAGTTTCAGATGGGACCATCACCTCTTTGAAACGCTGTCTCGGTTTCAGCTTGTTGGCTTCAGTCTTTTGTTATTGCGATCTTGTTGACACCTTTTATTGTTTTGATTTTTTCATCATTGTAATTGAATTAGGTCGTGCTTCCTTTGTAATTCCAGCCGATTTGTTAATACAATTTATTTAAAAGTATAAGAGCTACGTTGGAATCACCATAATATTAAATTAGTAACTCTTTTTTTTCTTTCAAATATTGTTAAAGAAAAGAAAACCTAAGAAAGACTATGATATGAAAAATATCAGGATAATGTGTTTTGGGTCATCAAATTTATAAAAAAATTGTGTTGTCTTCCAGCCGATTTGTTAATACAATTTTTTTTTTAATTCAAAAGTATAAGAGCTACGTTGGAATCACCATAATATTACATTAGTAACTCTTTTTTTCTTTCAAATATTGTTAAAGAAAAAGAAAACCTAAGAAAGATTATGGCATGAAAAATATCAGGAGAATGCGTTTAGGGTCATCAAATTTATAAAAGAGATAATGACCAAAATAAACCTAAAAAAGGTTTTTGAGCCCAAAATAGTACTCAAGGAAAAAATAATCAAAATAGACTTTTATTAAATGATGTAAATATACATTTATACCCTTTGGGTTAACTAATATAAACTTAGAGTTTAGAGTTACGGGGTGGAGTTTTGGAGATAATGTTCAAAATTAAATTTTTTTAAAAAAAATGTTCCAAATTTCAAAATAAAAAGATCTATTTTTGGTCATTTTTTTCTTAAATTCTATTTTTGTTACAAATACTTCAAAATTTCCATTTTAGGGATTTGCCCTTTATAAAATTGTTGTGTTGTCAATAAATTACATATTTATTTATAAGAGACAAACCTAATTCTGATTCGAACAAGTAACAGAATCATCAGTGAGCCTGTTATTTATCTTAACTAAAAACAATTGTTTTTGATCCATTTAAAATATTTATAATTTCAATTTTGAAAAATGTGAAAATATTAATATAAAAAATTTAAAAGTGTGTTCAAAATCCAAATCATTTGCACCAGTACAATAATCTAATTCTCTCAAGAAAAATAAAATTGGATGGATAAGAAATAAAAAAAGCTCAAAACTATAGCTGACATGTTCCGTTAGTGAGGGCAAAATAGTCTAAAATTTTGATTCAATTCGTTATCTTCTCAATTCGAACCAAAAAATTTGGACATATGTAACTCTATGAAGCAAAGCAAATACTAATATGCAATATCCATAAGAAATAAAGTAAAAAAAAAATATTAATACTTTTACGAACCAATATACGACCTGATCCGTTATATGATATATACATATATATATATATATATATATATATATATATATACATATATACATATATATATATATAAATTATGTAACTATTATAATTTATGTAAGATTTACATTATTTTTATTTATTAAATTTAATATATTAGTTATTATAATTTTAAAAGTAAAAATATATTTTTGTAATTAAATATTATTATTTTATTATTTTTATATTTTATTTATTTTTAATTTATTTTATTTGTACGGGTCGAGTTGGATATCCAATCAAAATATAATATTTTTGGATATCCGGACAACCGAATATCTAGGTAGCTACATATTTAATCGGATAATTAAATATTATTATTTTATTATTTTTAGATTTTATTTATTTTTACTTTATTTTATTTGTACGAGACGAGTTGGATATCCAGTCAAAATATAATATTTTCTGGATATCCGGACTACCGAATGTCCAGGTAGCTACATATCGAATCGGATAATTGATTATTCGGACGAAACAAATATAATTCTGAATACCTCCAAAAAGGGGATATCCGATCCATGCCCACCCCTATGTTTTTTGTGATATATGTTCTTTCCAAAGCCAATAGTGGAATGTATTCAAGGAAGATCCATCCCTAGTTGTGTACCACCTGTTGGGTTGAAAAGCAGAGGTTTATAAAAGAGATAATTGTCCATGAAATATCTATGGGCCCGGTCCGAGAAAAAACAAAAAGATGGGTGGGCTAAGAAGTTAAAATCCAAACCCCAAGTTTCATGTAATAAAAGGATTTCGTGGTTTTGGTGAGAAAACATAATTTTTTTTTTGTTTTAATGAAAACTGCGATTTTTTTTTGTTTTGACGAGAATATAGTTGTTAGGATTTTGACGGGAAAACTTAATTTTGTGGTTTGGATAGAAAAAAAGATGTTTAGTTTTGGCAGAAAAATTTGATTTTTTGGTTTGGCGAAAAACACGATTTTGCATTTTTAGCGGGAAAAACAATTTTACGGTTTTGCGGGAAACTTGGTGTTGCATTTTTTTTAGGAAAACTTACTTTGCGGATTTGGTGAGGAAACATGATTTTGCAGTTTTGATAGAAAAAAATAATTTTACGATTTTAGTAGAAAACTCAATTTTGCAGTTTTGGCAGAAAATACTATTTTAAGTTATGGCGGAAAAACTTGATTTTGAGGTTTTCGTGTGAAAATTTAATTTTGCGTTTTTGGCGGGGAAATTTTTTTTTTTTGCGGTTTTGATGTGGAAAAGCATATTAATAGGTTTAGTAGGCAAACTCAATTTTAAGGTTTAGGCGGGAAAACTCGATTTTATGATTGTGACGGAAAAAAATAAACTTGCGGTATATGCGGGAATATTGATTTTACGATTTTGGCGGGTGATGCAGTCATGATAACCACTGCTCATAAAATCCAAAGCTCATTTAAGACCAGCTCACATCCACGAAAGTCTCTACACAAAAATGAAGTTTGTGGAAAGAGCACAACACATTTAGAAGGTGTCAACAATGAGATCAGTAAAACCACAAGTCTTGCAACCAGCAACTCGGAGAGAGGTTGCTTCCCAAAGAAAAAAATCAAAACCAGTTCATACACCTCAAGTCAAACGAAACCAAGGTGAGTACTCTAGCTCTTTGAAACCACTTGAGGTTATTTGTTATAGATGTCAATGCCAAGGTCATCTAGCAAAGGTTAGTCCCACAAAACGAGTTGTTAAATCATTACTACCTGAAGCAAAAGAAACTAACTTGAAGGTAAGTGATTCCTTTACTAGAATGGATAAACACATCAATGATCTTATCAATTTGATCAAATCTGGATCTTATTCTGTTTCAAGTAATTCCATGGTTCTCTTAGCACACTTTTCTAGTGCCCAAAAGGTTGAAAATATTTCAGGTACTAACATGGAAATCAAGGAACACTAATTCAACCTTGCTGCGAAAGCAATTTCAACACTTGATAAGCTGATTTATGAATTTAATGTGATTAATCCTACTTATCAAAAAACTGGTATGATGCACTTGCACTTTGTCCATAATGTTGATTAAAGTCTAGGTAAGGAGGAGCCACGTCCAGAAGTTCACCAACCTGAAGAGTATGAGCAATATACCCTAGAGACTTTCTCACCAGCTGATCATGCTTTAAAGGTTACAAATACTATATCTGAAGAAATACAAGGTAGATTAAATAAAAACTATGAACTTGTTCATTATTCGAATAATTTCTTAGCTGGTCAAAGTTATATAAGTTCTATTTTTAATGATTCAACTTCAAGAATAATGCACTTATATTTTCTTTAAGTGCCAAGGAATAAACAAAGATCAAAAACATAACGAAGATGTGGTAAAAATTGCTACAACTTCAGCTCAAACCAATGTAAATGATTACTTGATTCAATCTGTTTATCATGAGTCGAAGGACGTGATAACACACTTGATATGCCGAGAAGAGCTTGGCAAAGGTATACTAAACGGAGAAGCATCCAAAACCAAACTCACATGGACAAACCAAGAGTGACATAGGATATTTCACAAAAGAGATCACGTTCCTGCCAAGTGAAAGAAGAGATAGAACATGGATAGGGTTCATAGCTCGCCTATTGATCAAAGATGAACCACCAGATGGACAATGCATCACAAAATCGTCAATATACCAAGGTAAGAACCTAGCCTCCCAAAATAGAATGAAACCTAACTTGCTCTATCTTGATGCAGGTAAATTAGCATTGAAGACAAAACCTTTTGAAGAGAGAAGGAATGATGAGGACCTCAATTCAGTAGCTGGGTCACCAACTCATGAGATCAATCATACAAGCTACATTGGATCCAACAGCGACATAGGTGCATTAAAGAAGGATATCTTTCCAACCATGATAATTTTGAATGTTAAACCACTTGCTATGGACTCTCAAATCAATCAGAGCACGCAGCGAATTGGTTTCATACAAAAAGCAGTAATTGTTTAGAAGATATCCCATTTACAAATCAGGCGACCTACACTGCATCCGAACTGGTGTAAACAAGAAGATCATTCATTACATATAAGATCACTTGGAGAGTTGATACAATGCACTAAACCTCAATGGATCAGCCAGATTCTTCACCATCTCAACTTGCCATTTTTGGAGCCGAATTGCTTTAAATCACAACGACTAGTTTTTATCAACCCGAAGCTCCCCAAGGCTCCTAAGATTTTCCCAAAGTTTTCCAGACACAAGCAGCTCAACACATTTCCCATTTAGGCTGAGATTCACTCATTAAGGCCTAACTGCTAGTTTTTCTTAAATTCAGTTTTTTTCTATTTTTTCTTAGATTATTAGATCATTTTACTGAGCATTATATAAGCTCGTTAGTTCTCACATTGTAGGGCATGGAAGATTTTACCCAAGAAATAATAAAACTTTTGAGTTTCTTTTCTTCAAAGTCTTTGTGTCTTTTAGTTATCTTGATCATCAAGCCTTGTGTAGATTCATTTGACTTAGTGATTGGCGAGTTAGAGTTCTTGTGGATTCAAGTATTCTAATTTGTGGTTTATTGTGGAATCAATCAACAAACCGTTCTATCAGTATCATCATCAACACTTCCATTAAACGATTTTTAAAGTCGATTAGATTGATTGTACAAACCACCCCTCTTGTTGGATCGTCCACCCCTTTGATCCAAGATATATGTGAGCCTTTTACAGCTTAGGCTTACACCAGCGGGAAAACTTAATTTACGGTTTTGACGGGAAAATGCGATTTTGTGGCATGAAACGTGATTTTAAGATTTTAGCGGGAAAATCCAATTTTACGGTTATGGCAAAAAAATGCGATTTTGTGGTTTTGACGGGAAACTTGATTTTTCGATTTTGGCAGAAAACTTGATTTTACGAGTTTGGTGGAAAAATGCGATTTGTGGTTTTGGTGAGAAAAGTGTGATTATGTGTTTTTGGCGGGAAACTTGATTTTGCGATTCTGGCAAAAAGACGTGATTTTGTGGTTTTAATAGGAAAATCCAATTTTGTTATTTTAGTAGTAAACATGTTTCTTTTTGATGGCAAATATTTTCGTTTTTCGGAACAAGTAATTTTTATTTTATGTTAAGCGTATTACTCAAGTTCATGATTTTTGTAAACAAGATTTTATGGTTTTGAGAAAAACATTATTTTATTATTTTAAAAATATATCTAATAATACTAATTAATATAAGATATTTATTTTTATATTTAAAATGAGGATATTTAAGTCTTTGTATTTTGAGATGCAAATTCATCAGAACTCTATATTTTTCATCTAAAATATCTAAATTTATTAGATAGTGTGTATTTGCATCGAGATGGCAGCATCTAAATGCTAATACAAAAATCAATTATTTATCTCTAAACCATGAACATGACTTTGCAACACAAGGGAAATAGATAAATAGAATTAGAAAAGGATAAATATGGTAAAAATACATATAATAAATAAAGAAACAAAAATGAAAATTACATTGGAGGCGGTCATTGTATATCTGTTTCACTAAAAGGAAAGAAAGTAAATTAAAACAAAACCTATTAAGTTATCCAAATTTTCAACAATTTCTATTTAATCGACATCCAATTTTCTTTTTTATAGCTTTTCCTTTTCGAGCCCTCCGCTTCTATATAAACACATGTATATGGAACTATTGTTTTCACCAAACAAACTCATTACTTCTCCATAAATATCTATCAAACTTGTTTCTCTCTATCCAAAAAGTGAAGAACCAAACAACGATCAATCATGGCTTTGATCAATTGCAAATCTTTCTTCACTTCTCTTCTGATTCTTGTGGCACTCTTTGGAGTTGGAGTCGAAGGAACGGTTCACAAAGTCGGCGACTCGAGCGGATGGACCATGATGGGTGTGGATTACCAAGCTTGGGCTTCTTCAAGAACTTTTCAAGTTGGAGACTCTTTGGTTTTCGAATACAACAACGAGTTCCACGACGTCACTGAAGTCACTCCCCATGACTTCGAGCTATGTGATCCGTCTAATCCACTAGCGAGATACCAAACCGGATCTGACACGGTAACTCTAACCAAACCTGGATTCCAACACTTCATATGCGGAGTTCCTGGTCACTGCGACAGAGGACAAAAGCTTGACATCCTTGTCTTCCCGGCCTCGTTGGGTCCAGTGGCTGCTCCAGTTCCGGGACCAGTCAGAACACCAAGCTCTTCTATGTCTCCTTCACCTTCTCCCTTGGCTGATTCACCAACTAATGCCCCACAGTTTCAGATGGGACCATCACCTCTTTGAAGCGCTGTCTCGGTTTCAGCTTGTTGGCTTAAGTCCTTTGTTATTGCGATCTTGTTGACACTTTTTATTGTTTTGATTTTTTCATCATTGTAATGAATTAGGTCTTGCTTCCTTTCTAATTCCTTTTCTTCCAGCCGATTTGTTAATACAATTTTTTATTTATTTAAAAGTATAAGAGCTACGTTGGAATCACCATAATATTATCACCATAAAAGTAATTTCATTAATCATATTTGATGCTACTAGATAATTTTTTTGAACTTTGCAACTATAGAATTGACAACATATTTTTTCACCTAACAACCTATAAATTAAACATTCACGTGAACATTAAACAAATCTTAATTAGCTCGCAAAAAAACAAACAAATCATAACTAGATCAACTTCTCACAGTTATGATTGGTAATCCTCCATATGATACTACCCAGTTTATATACGTAACTGAATAATCCAGTCAACTGCATCAAAACTACTTCAAAACCCTCACAAAATACATAACAATGAAATTTGAATAGTTAGAGTTTTAAAACTAAGTTCAATACATGTTACTAATGACATTTTATGATTAAATGTTATAGGTTATTTTAGTAAACATTCAAAATTTATCAAATATAAGACGAGCTGAATGAAAATATTAAAATATTCCTATTTTTTTTTAAAATTAAATACTTGAACCAATACAAGAGTGTTATAAATAAATGAAATTCTTATTTTAAACCATTAAAAATAAAATAAATTATGTACATACAAGTTTAGTGTGTATACGGGTTATACACTACAAGAAAACAGGCTCATTCCGAGGGCCAAAATCGTCGATATGTCGTCGGAATAAACGTATTCCGACGACATACCGAGAAAATATGTCCTCGGAAAAAACTCCTCGGAATTTCATTTTTGGAATTTCATTTTCCCTCGGAATTCCCTCGGAATATTCTGACGGAATTCCGAGGAAACAAAATTCCGAGGAAACTGTGAGGATCACAGTTCGTCGGAAAAGTCCTCGGTATATTCCGAGGAAATGATCCCTCGGTTATTTCCGAGGAAACCTGTCCCTCGGAATTTTCCGAGGAAGTACATCGCTCGGTATATTCCGAGGGACATATTCCGAGGGACAGGTTTCCTCGGAATATCCCAAAAGAATATTTTTTTTTAAAAAAAATTATATTTTTGAAATTTAAATTCAAAAAAATAAAATTAAAATTAAAATTAAAAATATATTATATAAAATTCAAAGTCATACAAATAAAAATAAAACATGCAGAGTTTTTGAAAAAAAAAACTATGGGTTTTGGGAATTCGGGTCTAGCATGCTCGGGAACACCTCGTTCGGGTGCAACCTCCTCATCATCTCCATCATTTGCTCGTTCAGCTTCCTCTGTGCCTCAAAGCCCGCCTGTTGAGTCGCCATCTGGGTCTCCAACGCAGATATGCGATCATCTTTTTCCTGCAACTGACCCATAAGTACTTCTGGATCAACAAATGGCGGTGGTGCAGCAGAAGACGGAACCGACCGGGACCGACGACCCAAACCGAACAAACGGCCCTTCTTCTTTGGAACCGACTGAAATAGAAAAGTGCCAAATTTAAATAATAGAAAAGATGAATTGAACTTTAAAAAAAGAACTTACCGATTCAACGATTTCGTTGATCCGAACCCGAGGCAAGTAGGTCAAACCCGTCGAATCGTCATCCTCAGTTTGAAGCTGAGACACTTCGTCTTCCAGTTGAGTGTCGATAAGGGTGACCACATCCTTCACAACACCATCATCAATCTGGCCGGTCTTCTTGTTGGTATACGCCATCTTCATTAGGGCGAGATCATCAACCGGCTCGCCCTCATTTTCTTCCGCCTTGAAAAAAAACATAAATTAAACAAACATTAGTAATTAGAAGAAATTCACAAAAATAAAATTTTAAAACTTAAATAATAGAATAAAAAGCGACTAGCTTACCATGCGATCCCCCAGAGTGGCAATAGATTGAGCACCTAAGTTATGCTTGAAGATGCCCTTCCCTTTACGGTTGCTCATGCGGTTGGTGGAAGAAGTTTGTTTCGTCTCATTCTTACTCCAATGCACACCCAACTCCTGCCAGACCGTGGGGTTCATCGACTTTGGGACCTTTTAATAAAAAAAATTGTTAAATAAAAAAAAATATTTTATTAAATTAAAATATTGTTTAATAAATGAAAACCAACCTTGTTTATTTCCCACTTCTTCTTCCACTCGTGGATCTGCTTCCCATAGTTCTCCATAACTTTATGGACGAAGTGGTGATAGATATACAAGGTTTCATCGGCATTCCAGTTGAATTCTTGATGAAAATAAAACACTATTAGTAGAAAATTTATATTAAAGATTAAAAATATAAGTAAAAAAATTAGAATACTTACCGCAAACTGTTGAAACCACAGATGCTGCTTGTCGGCAGGGAAGTCGGTGAAAGTCGGATGTCCCTTGTCGAGGGCCGAGTACATCATACGGTTGATCCATGCGCTGATCCCGTTCGAAGATCGGCTGATACCATGTTTGACCCCGTCCATGTGGATACGGAGTGAGATAGGGAAGATGGTCACGACCGGGCTGTCGAACAAACTCCGCAACTCTCATCACTCCCGGAGGACCCTCAGGAGCAGGAGCAGGAGCGGGTGTAGCAATGGGAGCGGGAGGAGCATGAGAGGGAAATGGAGAGGGAGATGTATGGTAGGAGCTGTGGGGCGATACGAAACCTTGAATGGAGTGGCTCCCCGTACCACCACGACTACGACGCTGTCGAGGACGGCTCTGATCATCATAAGACCTGTATATATATATATATATATATTTTAAAAAATAATCTCAAATAATAGTTTTTAATTACAAAAGATGTTTTATAGATATTAAAAATGTCTTTTGTAATAATTACAAAAATAGTTTAATATTTTTTAAAAAATTATTATTATACATGATTTATATATATAATTACAAAAATAATTTAATAATTATAAAAATAGTTTAATAATTACAAAAATAGTTTAATAATTACAAAAATAGTTTTAATATATAAAAATTATAATTTTTTTATAAATTGTTATTATACATTATTTATACATATATATGTATAAAAATTATTAAAAAATTTAAAATTTTTTATTATACATGATATATATATATATGTATAAAAAATTATAAATAATTTATAAATATAGAAAAAGCTTTATAAATATTTTTAAAAATAGAAAAACGTTTTTAAAAATAGAAAAACGTTTTTAAAAATTGAAAAACATTTTTAAAAATAGAAAAACGTTTTTAAAAATAGAAAAACGTTTTTAAAAATAGAAAAACGTTTTTAAAAATCAAAAAACGTTTTAAAATTACAAAAATAATTCCAAAAAAAACTAAAACGACAATCAAAACAACAATCAAAACAACAATCCTAACTTAAATTATCCATTCAATCCTAAACTATCCATCAAACAACCTATAATGCCAAAATTTAATCTCACAAACCCTAAGAAATTGAAAAATACAAGGTTTACATAGATTCTTACATGATTTTAGAGGTGGAGTAGAGATGTGGGGTTGGGTAGTCGGAATCGCCGGCGAGAGTTGAGAGAGATCGGAGAGAAATGAGAGAGATGAGAGAAATGAGAGATGCGGCGGAGAAGAAGAAGAAGAAGTGTTGTGTCGTCAGAATTCCGTCGGAATAATTAACATAGGGTTCGCGAAAATTTTCACGCAGATTGGTTTTCCTAGGTAAGTAAAAATTCCGACGGACATTAACTTCCTCGGAATTTCCTCGAAAATTTCCGAGAAAATTCCGATGAACTAGGGATTGGGGTCTGAAAAATCCTTGTTCCTCGGAAAATTCCGAGGAACAGGGGTTTAGGGTTTCAAAACCTTGATTTTTTTGGCCGTATTTCATTTTTTATTCAAATGTAATGCATACCATTGAGGATTCTTTGTATGATCACAAACCATGAAATAACAAAATTTCAAAAATAATTGTAAGTATTCCCTTTAACGTTTATTAAAGTGAATAAGTGTTTTTCTTATGTTGTGTAGTTTTCATTCTTGCAATCGTAAAATTGTTTGTTATCGTCTAAAACACCAAATTTTAAATTCATAATCTGGTTAAGACACTTAATGAAGGTTATATACGTGTTAATCAATCCGCAAAACGTTGTTTTCGGTTAAAAACCTCTTGTTCCTCGGAATTTTCTGAGGAACTCCTGAAAACTGTTATCTTCCTCGGAATTTCCTCGGAAACTAGGGATTGGGTTTGAAAAATCCACGTTCCTCGGAATTTTCCGAGGAAATTCTGAGGAACATGGATTTCGGGTTTCAAAACCTCGAATTTTTGGGCCGTATTTCATTTTTTATACAAATGTAATGCATACCATTGAAGATTCTTTGTATAGATGATAAACCATGAAATAATAAAATTTCAAAAATAATTGTAAGTATTCCCTTTAACGTTTATTAAAGTGTATAAGTGTTTCTCTTATGTTGTGTGGTTTTCATTTATGCAATTGTAAAATTGTTTGTTATCGTCTAAAACACCAAATTTTAAATTCATAATCTGGTTAAGACACTTAATGAAGGTTATATACGTGTTAATCAATCCGAAAAACACTGTTTTCGGTTAAAAACCTCTTGTTCCTCGGAATTTTTTGAGGAAATTCTGAGGAAACCCTGAAATTTTTTACCTTCCTTGGAATTTCCTCGGAAAATTCCGAGGAACAATGATTTATCAAACCCCAATCCCTAGTTCCTCGGAAATTTCCGAGGAAATTCCGAGGAGGGGTTTGGGTTTTGAAAAACCCATGTTCCTCAGAATTTCCTCGGTATTTCTATTAAAAAAAAAAAAGCTAGTCTGTTTCCAAGTCGTCATCACCAGATGAATTTGAATCTGGATCTTGGTGAAACTCTCCAATAACTTGTTCATTCTCTGCGTGAACGACGGCTTCCTCTCCGAAGTCGGTTAAATCGACTACAAGGCCACCTTCAGCTACATCTTCTGCAGCACTTAAGTTGCCGGATGTGATTGGTTGTAGTGGGTCTTCCAGCTCAGAACTTCCCTGAACTCGGCCTCTCGGGTTGAGTCTTGTAATAGTAACCCATGGATCATCTTTGTTCCTTATCCGTGGGTACTTGATATAACAAACCTATAACATTTTAAAAATTATTAGTAAAAGTAGAAATTATGATTAATCATTCTGAATAATTAACATTTACTTACCTGATCGGCCTGAGAAGCAAGAATGAAAGGATCATAATATTGCAGCTTTCGCCTCGAATGTACTGATGTAACACCAAATGCATATGTTCTCACACCTCGATCTGGAGTGTTGTCATGCCAATCACAATAGAAAACAGTACAGCGCAATCCAAGCATGCCCAAATACTTGATTTCCATAATCTCACGTATGTGTCCGTAGTATACATCATCTCCTGATGCAGAACCAACACCAGCATCATAGGTCGTACGCGAACGTCTCCTCTTTTCAGTTGTGAATGCATATCCCCGAGTACAAAATCTCGGATATGACTTCACAACATAGTTTGGTCCAACCACCATCTCGCGTATTCAATCGTCATATGTTTCACCTCTGGCCAAACCAGCAGACACCTATTGATAGCACATATATAATGAATTAATATAAATATGTGATAAATGATATTTTAATTTGTATAAATATGTGTTAAATGATATTTTAATTTGTTAAGGTACTCACATAAGTAAACATCCATCCAGCAAATTTTCTCTGCTTAATTTCTTCTAGGTCCTCCTCTGTGGCGTATCTATATTCGAACCGCTTTTCTGCCATGAAAATCCTGTACATGTGATGACAATAATGTTTTTAAAAAGATATAAATGTTAATTTGTTAAAATAAAAATTTGTAAGATAATAAACTTACCTCTCATATTGAAGAACATCTTCGCAATTGGTGAGCAAATATGTTTGCAAATGACTTCGCTCCTGCTCAGTAAGTCGACGGTCCTTTGGTTTTCCGCTAAGTCGTCCAACATCTGTGAAAATATCTGGAACCTTAACATGATATGTTGCCCGTTCGCCTCTATCATCATGTCGAGCAGGTCTTCTATTTTTGGTCTGAACTCCTGTTGGAAAGTAGTACTCGGCAAAGTTTGATATTTCTTCATTGATCATCTGTGCGACTATAGAACCTTCCACCCTACTTAAATTTTTCACCTTCTTCTTCAAATGGAACATATACCGCTCATACAGATACATCCATCTATACTGCACAGGACCACCAAGTTCCAATTCTCTTGCCAGGTGAATAACAAGATGCTCCATAACATCAAAAAATGAGGGAGGAAATATCTTCTCAAGGTTGCACTGAATCACGGCTATGTTAGTCTTCAGATTTTTAATACCTTCAAGAGTCACTGATCTGGTGCATAAATCGCGGAAGAAAGCACTTATCCCTGCAATTGCTTCATGAACATTTCGTGGTAATAGTTCCTTGAAGGCAAACGGAAGGAGGCGCTGCATCAACACATGGCAATCGTGACTTTTCAAGCCAATAAACTTTCCTTCCTTTCTGTCGATACAATTACGCAAATTAGATGCGTAACCGTCTGGAAACTCCACATTGTTTGAAATCCAATCAAAGAAGGCATTTTTTCCCTCTGCATCAAGTCGGTATATGGGAAAAGGAGCCCTACCATTCCCATCAACATGAAGTTCTGAACAAGCGCATATATCGACTAAATCGAGTCTTGACTTCAAATTATCCTTTGTTTTACCTTGAACGTTAAGGATCGTGTTCATGAGATTGTCAAAAAAGTTCTTCTCAATATGCATGACATCTAAATTATTTCCTTAGCAGATGATCCTCCCAATATGGCAGATCCCAGAAAATACTTTTTTTTTGTGCCAGTTATGTAGTTCTCCAACAGCATCTACCGGAAAATGCTCATGTCCACCGACGTCTGGCGTCCTTGCTGCACCAAAATCTCTTAGTTGTGTCTTCAAACCTAACCCACTAACTTCTTCATGTGGACCATCAAACACCTGCTTGTTCTTCCTAAACAAAGTCTTACTCCGACTTTATGGATGATCAGGTGGTAGGAATCGTCTGTGACAATCAAACCAACACGTTTTTCTTCCGTTCTTTAGTTGGAAAGCATTTGTGTCATCTTGACAATATGGACATGATAGCCTCCCATGCGTTGTCCATCCAGATAACATACCATATGCTGGAAAATCACTTATTGTCCACATTAGTACTGCCCGCATTTGAAAGTTCTCTTTACACGAAATATCGTATGTTTCAGCACCTTCAGCCCATAGTTGTTGCAACTCATATATTAGTGGCTGAAGAAACACATCAAGTGATCTCTTAGGATGCTCTGGTCCGGGAACTAGAATGGAGAGAAACATAAACTCTCGTCGCAAGCACAAGTTTGGGGGTAAGTTGTATGGTGTAACAATGACTGGCCATAGAGAATATTGTCTTATACTGAAACCATCAGTACATAATCCAAGGTAGACATTTCTTATCTCATACGCAAAGTTGGGATACTTTGATTGGAAATGCTTCCACGCTTTTACATCTGAAGGATGTCTAATCTCACCATTTGTTGAGTGCTCTGCATGCCCTCTCATTCGTTGCGCTGTGCGTTCCGAAAGATACAACCTCTGCAACATTTCCGTCAAAGGCAAATACCACATCCTCTTATATGGCACTGGAACTCTTCCACTCGTATCTTTATAACGAGGTTCCCACATAATTTGCATGTAATCCGCTGGTCACCCGCCCTCCAATAAATCATGCAGTTATCGCTGCATACATCTATTACTTGATAAGATAAACCAACACCAGCTACGAGTTTCTGAACCTCGTAGTATGAACCTAGAGCTACATTATCCTCAGGTAGAATACCTTTAACAAAATCAGCTATCGCATCCACACAATCTTCAGCCAAGTTATAATCTGTTTTAATGCCCATTAGTCTTGTAGCAGATGATAAAGCTGAATGACCATCTCTGCAACCTTCGTACAATGGTTGCTTTCCAGCATCCAACATATCATAAAATCTCCTAGCTTCTTCATTGGGTAAATCTTCCCCTCTAAAATGATCATTTACCATCTGCTCAGTACCTACACCATAATCTACATCCGTTCTAATAGGTTCTTCTAATCTAACCGCCGGCTGAAGTTCGCTAGTACTACCAAGTTCATAATTAGTTTTTCCATGATGATACCAAATTTTGTAACTTCATGTAAACCCACTCAAATATAGATGAGTCCAAACATCCCACTCTTTAATAACCTTTCTATTTTTACAATTAGAGCAAGGACATCTTAACTTACCTGTTTCTGCTTCCGGTTGTCGGCGAACTAACCCCATGAATTCGGTTATATCTCGTTGGTATTCTTCCGTAAGCAATCTCGTGTCCGGATCCAAATGAGGTCGATCGAACCAAGAACGAAAATAATTTGAAGAAGACATGTTTTTTTGAAACCAAATTCGTGATAGTAGGAGGGAAGAAGAAGAAATGGAGTGGAATGAAGAAGAAGAGGGGTGGCTGAATTTATAGATGAAATCCTGTCGACATACTGAGGAAATTCCGAGGAGAACCAACACTTCCTTGGAATTTCCTCGGAATTTTTAAAATCCCACAACGGCTCTCAAACGGCTACAAAAAGTCCTCGGAATTTTTGAAATAACCGTCGGTTTTTTCCGATGAACCCTGTTTCCTCGGTATTCCCTCGAAATATTCCAAGGAACTGGGTCTTCCTCAGAATTTTCCGAGGAAATTCTGAGGAAACCACATTTCTTTCTTTCCTCGGTATTTCCTCGGTTTTTCATCAGAAAATTCCGAGGAACTCAGTTTCCCTCGTATGTCCCTCAGAATAACGATGTTTTCTTGTAGTGATAGTATAAAATAATTAAAAACAAATAATGTACATACAAATTTATAAAATAATTATGTACAAAGTTTCAAAATACATAAGTTATTATTTACAATAAATGTAATTTTTGTTAACCAAAAATAATCCCGCACTTAAAAGCGCGGGTCAATATCTAGTAACTCTTTAAAACCACCTGAGGTTACTTTTTATAGGTGTCAAGCCAACGGGTCATCTAGCAAAGGGTTGTCCCAAAAAACGAGTTGTGAAGTCAATACTATCTGAAGCAAAAGAAACTAACTGGAAGGTAAGTGATTCCTTTACTAGAATGGATGATTCCTTTACTAGAATGGATAAACACATCGATGATCTTATCAATTTGATCAAAGCTAGATCTTATTATGTTTCTAGTAATTCCATGGTTCTTTGAGCACACTTGTCTACTGCCCAAAAGGTTAAAAATATTTCAGGTACTAACATGGAAATCAAAGAACAATAATCCAACCTTGCTGCGAAAGCAATTTCAACACTTAATAAGGTGATTTCTGACTTTAATGTGATTGATCCTACTTATCAAAACACTGGTATGATGCACTTGCACTTTGTCCAGAATGTTGATTAAAGTCTAGGTAAGGAGGAACCACATCCAGAAGCTCACCAACCTGAAGAGTATGAGCAATATACCCTAGAGATTTTCTCACTAGTTGGTCATGCTTTAATGATTACAAATACTAAATCTGAAGCTATACAAGGTAGAGTAAGTAAAAACTACGAACTTGTTAATTATTGGAATTATTTCTTTTCTGGTCAGAGTTTTGTACATTCTGTTTTTAATGATTCAACTTCAAGAATAATTCACTTGATATTTTCTTTAAGTGCCAAGGAAGAAACAAGAACACTAGGAGTAAACAAGGATCAAAAACATAAAGAAGATATGGTAAATATTGCTACAACTTTAGCTCAAACCAATGTAAGTGATCACTTGATTGAATCTGTTTATCAAGACTCAAAGTATGTGATAAGACACTTGATACGCCCAGAAGAGCTTGGCAAAGGTATAGGTAAAATGGAGAAGCATCAGAAACCAAACTCACAACCTTACACCCAAGGTGTGGTTAATGGACAAACCAAGAGTGAAATAGGATATTTCACAAAAGAGATCACGTTCCTGCCAAGTGAAAATAGAGATAGAATATGGAGAGGAGTCATAGCTTCCCTACTGATCAAAGAAGAATCACAAGATGGACAATGCATCACAAAACCGTCAATATACCAAGGTAAGACCCTAGCCTCCCAAAATAGAATGAGACCTAACTTACTCTATCTTGGTGCAGGTAAATTAGTTTTGAATACAAAAGCTACATTGGAGCCAGCAGAGACATAGGTGCATTCAAAGAAGGATATCTTTGCAACCATGAGAATTTTGACCGTTAAACCACTTTCTATGGAATCTCAACTTAACCAGAGCACGCGGAGAATTGCTTTCATACAAAAAGGAGTAATTTTTTAGAAGATATACCATTTACAATTCAAGCGACCTACACTACATCCGAACTTGTTGTATTTAAGGAAAGTAATTCTTTGCTTAAGGAGTATGCAAATCAGACTCACGTGTGTAAACCAGAAGATCATTCATCACATCTAAGACCACTTGGAGAGTTGTACAATGCACTAAACCTCACTGGATCAGCCAGATTCTTCACCATCTCAACTTGCTATTTTTGGAGCCGATTTGCTTTAAATCACCACGACTAGTTTTCTAAACTCTTGGCTGTGATTTAGAGATTTTTTCATCAACCAGACGCTCCCCAAGGCTCCTAGGATCTTACAAAAATTGTCCAGATACAAGCAGCTCAACACATTTTCCATTTTGGCTGAGATTCTCTCATTAAAGCCTAACAACTATGTTTTCTTAAATTCAGCATGTTTCTATTTTCTTAGCATTTTAGATCATTGTACTGAGAATTATATAAGCTCGTTAGTTCTCACATTGTAGGGCACAAAATCTTTTACCCAAGAAATAATAAAACTTTTGAGTTTCTTTTCTTCAAAGTCTTTGTGTCTTTGAGTTCTTGATCATCAAGCCTTGTGTGGATACACTTGTCTTAGTGATTGGCGAGTTAGAGTTCTTGTGGATTAGAGTACTCTCCTTCGTGGTTTATTATGGAATCGGTCAACAAAATTTTCTATCAGTATCATCATCAACACTTCCGTCAAACGAGTTTTAAAGTCGATTAGATCGATTGTACAAACTACCCCTTTGTTGGATCGTCCATACCTTTGGTCCAAGAGATTTGTGAGCATTTGATATCTTAGGTTTACATAAGGGGGAAAATCTAATTTTACGGTTTTGACAGGAAAATGCGATTTTGTGATTTTCTAGTTGTGGCATGAAAACATGATTTTAATAATTTAGCGGGAAAATCCAATTTTACGACTATGGAAAGAAAACGCGATTTTGTGATTTTGGTTGGAAACTTGATTTTTTTTTATTTTACGGGTTTGGTGGGAAAATGCGATTTCTGGTTTTGGTGAGAAAAGTGCGATGTTGTAGTTTTGGCGGGAAACTTGATTTTTCGATTCTGGTAAAAAACGTTATTTGTGGTTTTAGCAGAAAAATCCAAAATTTGTTATTTTGGTAAAAACCGCGTTTTTTTTTTATGGGAA
Source organism: Moricandia moricandioides (assembly GCA_905132885.1). NCBI lineage: Eukaryota > Viridiplantae > Streptophyta > Magnoliopsida > Brassicales > Brassicaceae > Moricandia > Moricandia moricandioides. Next base: position 110,749 of record CAJHQQ010000742.1, read on the forward strand.
ACATACTTTTGCGTTTTTTTCAGAAAAAAGTGATTCTTTATTTTAAGCGAATAACTCAAGTTCATGATTTTTGTAAAAAAAATGATTTTTTGAAAACTTGATTATATGGTTTTAAGATTTTTTTTTATTTTACTATTCTAAAAATATATCTAATAATATTAATTAATATAAGATAGTTATTTTAATATTTAAACTGAGAATATTTAAGTCTTTGTATTTTGAACATGAACATGACTCTGCAACACAAGGGAAATAGATAAATAAAATTAGAAAGAAAAAAAATATGTGAAAATACATAAAATAATTAGAGAAACAAAAATAAAAATTAAATTGAAGACGGTCATTGTTGTAGACGTCCAGTTTCCTTTTTTTTAGCTTCTACTTATTTTCGAGCCCTCCGCTTCTATATAAACACATGTATATGGAACTATTGTTTTCACCAAACAAACTCATTACTTCTCCATAAATATCTATCAAACTTGTTTCTCTCTATCCAAAAAGTGAAGAACCAAACAACGATCAATCATGGCTTTGATCAATTGCAAATCTTTCTTCACTTCTCTTCTGATTCTTGTGGCACTCTTTGGAGTTGGAGTCGAAGGAACGGTTCACAAAGTCGGCGACTCGAGCGGATGGACCATGATGGGTGTGGATTACCAAGCTTGGGCTTCTTCAAGAACTTTTCAAGTTGGAGACTCTTTGGTTTTCGAATACAACAACGAGTTCCACGACGTCACTGAAGTCACTCCCCATGACTTCGAGCTATGTGATCCGTCTAATCCACTAGCGAGATACCAAACCGGATCTGACACGGTAACTCTAACCAAACCTGGATTCCAACACTTCATATGCGGAGTTCCTGGTCACTGCGACATAGGACAAAAGCTTGACATCCTTGTCTTCCCGGCCTCGTTGGGTCCAGTGGCTGCTCCAGTTCCGGGACCAGTCAGAACACCAAGCTCTTCTATGTCTCCTTCACCTTCTCCCTTGGCTGATTCACCAACTAATGCTCCACCGTTTCAGATGGGACCATCACCTCTTTGAAGCGCTGTCTCGGTTTCAGCTTGTTGGCTTCAGTTCAGTCTTTTGTTATTGCGATCTTGTTGACACCTTTTATTGTTTTGATTTTTTCATCATTGTAATGAATTAGGTCTTGCTTCCTTTGTAATTCCTTTTCTTCCAGCCGATTTGTTAATACAATTTATTTTTAAAAAAGTATAATAGCTACGTTGGAATCACCATAATATTACATTAGTAACTCTTTTTTTTTTATTTCTAATATTGTTAAAGAAAAAGAAAACCTAAGAAAGACTATGGCATGAAAAATATCTGGATAATGTGTTTTGGGTCATCAAATTTATAAAATTGTTGTGTTGTAATTAAATTACAACAAATAACAGAATAATCAGTGAGCCTGTTATTGGAATCAACATATTATTACATTAGTAACTTTTTTCTTTTAAATATTGTTAAAGAAAAAGAAAACCTAAGAAAGACTATGGCTTGAAAAATATTAGGAGAATGTGTTTTGGGTCATCAAATTTATAAAAGAGATAATGACCAAAATAGAGATAAAAAGGTTTTTGACCCCAAAATAGCATTTAAGGAGAAAATAACCAAAATATACTTTATTAAAAGATGTAAATATATATTTATACTCCTTGGGTTAACTAATCTAAACTTAGAATTTAGAGTTGCGGGGTGGTGAAAACTGCGATTTTGTTTTGTTTTGGCGAGAATATAGTTTTTAGGATTTTGACGGGAAAAATTAGTTTTGTTGTTTTGGTTAGAAAACAAGATTTTTAGTTTTGGCGGAAAAACTTGATTTTTTGGTTTGGCGAAAAATACGATTTTGCATTTTTAGCGGGAAAAACAATTTTACTGCTTTTGCGGGAAACTTGGTGTTGCAGTTTTGGTAGGAAAATTTACTTTGCGAATTTGGTGAGAAAACATGATTTTGTAGTTTTGATAAAAAAAAATAAAATTTTACGAATTTAGTAGAAAACTCAATTTTGCAGTTTTGGCAGAAAATACTATTTTAAGTTATGGCGGAAAACTTGATTTTGAAGTTTTGGTGTGAAAATTCAATTTTGCGTTTTTGGCGGAGAATTTTTTTTTCTTTGCGGTTTTGATGGGGGAAAACCAAATTAATAGGTTTGGCAGGAAAACTAAATTTTAAGGTTTAGGCGGGAAACTTGATTTTATGGTTGTGACAGGAAAAAATAAACTTGCGGTATTTACGGGAATATTGCTTTTACGATTTTGGCGGGTGATGCAGTCATGATACCACTGCTCATAAAATCCAAAGCTCATTCAAGACCAGTTCACATCCAGGAAAGTCTCTACACAAAAATGAAGTTTGTGGAAAGAGCACAACAGATTTAGAAGGTGTCAACAAGGAGATTAGTAAAACCACAAGTCTTGCAACCAGTAACTCAGAGAGATGTTGTTTCTCAAAGAAAAAACTCAAAACCAGTTCATACACCTCAAGTCAAACGAAACCAAGGTGAGCACTCTAGCTCTTTAAAAGCACCTGAGGTTATTTGTTATAGGTTTCAATGCCAGGGTCATCTAGCAAAGGTTTTTCCACTACAAGAAAAATCGTCGTTCTTAGCATTAAAAAAACACTATTATATGTCATTGTTAGCATTATTGAAAGTGCTATGTCTGCGCGAGCTATGATAGGTGTCATCTCTATTATAGCAGTTGTATAAATGCTGTTATACTAGGACGATATGATAGCTTATATTAATTATATTTATAAAATTTATATATTTTTAGAATAATTTTATTTTTTTAATTATAATTGATATATTAATTAATAATTGTTTATTGGTTTAATTCGGTTTACAAAATAAAATGAAATAACCAAAAAGAAATCGGTTTTATAAATTTAATCGGATTACAATTAAACATATATACAAAACTAAACCAAATCTAATTAACAATAAAATTGAATTAAAAATTCTAATCTAACCCTAATCCTAACTAATGTCTTTGCTGCCGCCGCCTCCCTTCACCGAGAGTACATCACGAGATCGAGCTCCGACCTGGTCGTCATCTTCCAGTACACTGGAGCTTGGACCTTCTCCACGCTGGGCTCATGGTTATCTCCCTGAGGCCCCGTCAAATCCATCTTCTTCCAGATCTACCAGTGTTCTTCTTCTCCAGCTTCCTCCTCGCCGAAGCCACTAAACTCGTCGTCTTCTCCTTTTCTTCTTCTACCTCTTCGTCGAACCTATGCACCACCACCAAACATCGTCTTGTCTGCCACATCTACCTTTGTTCACCAAAAAAAACGAAATCAAAACAGAGAGACAGACACATAAAGAGAGACACACTTAGAGAAAGAGAAAAGAGGGGAGACAGAGAGTTACCATGAGGATGAATACAGAGTATAGAGATGGAAGAGATGAGATCGATGAAAGAAGATGAGATGAAAAAAAAGAGAAAAGTGAAACTGTCGTGAGAGAGAGAGAGAGAGAGGAGAGAGGAAAATAAAAGAATAAAGAAAAAGATTAATCTCAGCCCTTGATTTAATCTAATCTAACGGCTCAGGTGATCCTTGTATATTGTTCTGATTGGACAATGAAACTACATCTTTCTTTTTATTTTCTTTTGTTTTGTCTTTCTTTATTTGGTGATTTATTTTGTTTGTAATTTTAAAATTATGTTTTATTCAAAATTTACATTTTAACAGTTTAAATTTTTTTAAAAATTAGGATTAAAATTATAAAATATACTTAGAGTTAAATATAAAGTTGAATAATTTGTGAACAAATATAAAGTAATTAGATCATTGAATAAGTTTTAAGATTAATATTTTTTTTTGAGTAAAAATTGGGTTGGTTTAAGATTTTTTATTATTTTTAAAAAACTAGTGTATTGCTATTTTTAATATTTTAGATTTAAGTAGAGAATATAAGATTTGAAGTTTAATTTATGAATTTAAATATATGGAGTTTGGAGTTTGGGTAAGATATGAGTTTATTTTTTTAAATAATAAATTGAAAGTTTATATTAAGGTTTACTGTTTAATTTTTAAAATATTAGATTAATATTTAGATTATGATTTGGATGTAGATTCTAAGGTTTGTAGTGTAATGATAAGGGTTGGTTTTAAGATTTTGAGATTAAATTTTGAAAATAACTAAATTTTGAATCTTAATTTAAGATTTAAAACTAAAGTATGAACAGTAGGGGGTGTAGAATACAATATGTTAGTGTTAATATTTATGATTTGGAGTATAAGGTTTATGTATAGAGTTTAGGGTATAGAGTTTGACTAAAGATTTAAGGTTTGTGTTTTGGAAGTTAAGAATTAAGATTAAAAGGAATAGTTTTGAGTTTAAGTTTACAATTTCAGCTAATGGTATGCAAAGATTAGCGTTTAAAGGTTTATATTTAGAGTTTAGGGTTTAAAACATGTTTAGGATTAAGATTTCAAAGATTAGGAATTGGTTTTTCATAGCAATTTTAAAAACAATGATATCCAAATGTGCTATCAAAAAAAAGATAAAAAAAATTATGTTTGACGCGTAACTAACTTTCGCCTAAATATTGGCGGTATTAGTGATTTTCTGCTCCCGTTCACTAATTTTACACAAGAGCGTTAATAAAGTGCTATTAATGTAAACTCAAAAAAAAATTCGATTTTTAATAGCAGTTTGGAAACAACGCTATCATAATGTGCTATCAATCCCACTTTTTCTTGTAGTGTTCCCAGAAAACAAGTTGTGAAGTCATTACTACCTGAAGCAAAAGAAACTAACTTAAAGGTAAGTGATTCCTTTACTAGAATGGATAAACACATCGATGATCTTATCAATTTGATCAAAGCTGGATCTTATTCTGTTTCTAGTAATTCCATGTTCTCTTAGCACACTTGTCTAATGCCCAAAAGGTTGAAAATATTTCAGGTACTAACATGGAAATCAAGGAACAAGAACCCAACCTTGCTGCGAAAGCAATTTCAACACTTGATAAGGTGATTTCTGAAGTTAATGTGATTAATCCTACTTATCCAAAAACTGGTATGATGCATTTGCACTTTGTCCAGAATATTGATTAAAGTCTAGGTAAGGAGGATCCACGTCCAGAAGCTCACCAACCTGAACAGTATGAGTAGTATACCCTAGAGACTTTCTCACTAGCTGGTCATATGTTTTAAAGGTTACAAATCCTAAATCTGAAGAAATAAAAGGTAGATTAAATAAAAAATATGAACTTGTTCATTATTGGAATAATTTCTTAGCTGGTCAGAGTTATATACGTTCTGTTTTTAATGATTCAACTTCAAGAATAATGCACTTATATTTTCTTTAAGTGCCAAGGAAGAAACATGAACACTAGGAGTAAACAAGGATCAAAAACATAAAGAAGATGTGGTAAAAATTGCTACAACTTCAGCTCAAACCAATGCAAGTGATCACTTGATTCAATCTGTTTATCATGAGTCAAAAGACGTGATAACACACTTGATATGCCAAGAAGAGCTTGGACAAAGTTATAGGTTAAATAGAGAAGCATCCAAAACCAAACTCACATGGACAAACCAAGAGTGACATAGTATATTTCACCTCATGTTCCTGCCAAGTAAAAGAAGAGATAGAACATGGAGAGTATTCATAGCTTCCCTACTGATCAAAGATGAACCACCATATGGACAATTCATCACAAAACCGCTAATATACCAAGGTAAGACTCTAGCCTCCCAAAATAGAATGAAATCTAACTTGCTCTATCTTGGTGCATATAAATTAGTTTTGAAGACAAAACCTTTTGAAGAGATAAGGAATGATGAGGACCTCAAGTCAGTAGCTGGGCCACCAACTCATGAGATCAATCATACAAGCTACATTTGATCCAACAGTGACATAGGTACATTTAAAGAAGGATATCTTTCCAACCATGATAATTTTGAATGTTAAACCACTTGATATGGACTCTCAAATAAACCAGAGCACGTAGCGAATTGGTTTCATACATAAAGGAGTAATGTTTAGAAGATATCCCATTTACAAGTCAGGCAACCTACACTGCATCCAAACTGGTTCTATATAAGGAAAGTAATTCTTTACTTAGGAGTATGCAACTCAAACTCACGTGTGTAAAAAATAAGATCATTCATTACCTATAAGACACTTTGGAGAGTTGATACAATGCATTAAACCTCACTGGATCAGCCAGATTCTTCACCATCTGAACTTGCCATTTTTGGAGCCGAGTTGCTTTAAATCACAACGTTTAGTTTTCATCAACCAGAAGCTCCCCAAGGCTCCTAAGATCTTCCCAAAGTTTTCCAGACACAAGCAGCTCAACACATTTCCCATTCCAGCTTAGATTCTCTCATTAAGGTCTAACAGCTAGTTTTTTTATTAAATTCAGTTTTTTTTTCTATTTTTCTTAGACTATTAGATCATTTGACTGAGCATTATATAAGCTCGCTAGTTCTCACATTGTAGGGCATGAAAGATTTTACCCAAGAAATAATAAAACTTTTGAGTTTCTTTTCTTTAAAGACTTTATGTCTTTTAGTTATCTTGATCATCAAGCCTTGTGTGGATTCACTTGTCTTAGTGATTGGCGAGTTAGAGTTCTTGTGGATTCACGTATTCTCCTTCATGGTTTATTGTGGATCGGTCAATAAATCGTTCTATCAGTTCATCGTCAACACTTCCATCAACGAGTTTTAAAGTCGATTAGATCGATTGTAGAAACCACTCCTATTGTTGGATCGTACATCCTTTTAATCCAAGAGATATGTGAGCCTTTGACAGCTTATGCTTACAGCAGCGGAAAAACCTAATTTACGGTTTTGACGGGAAAATGCGATTTTGTGGCCTGAAAACGTGATTTTATGATTTTAGCGGGAAAATCAAATTTTACGGTTATAGCAAAAAAATGCGATTTTATGGTTTTGACGGGAAACTTGATTTTTGATTTTGATATAAAACTTGATTTTACGAGTTTGGTGGGAAAATGTGATTTGTGGTTTTGGTGAGAAAAGTGTGATTATGTGTTTTTGGCGGGAAACTTGATTTTGCGATTCTGGCAAAAAACAAGACCTCGTTTTGGGTTTTAGCAAGAAAATCCAATTTTTGTTATTTTGGTAGTAAACATGTTTTTTATGGGAAATATAATTTTGCGTATTTTGGAAAAAAATAATTTTATTTTATTTTAAGCGGATTACTCAAGTTCATGATTTTTGTAAAAAAAATAATTTTTGTAAACTAAATTTTATGGTTTTGAGAAAAAACTTACTTTACTATTCCATAAATATATCTAATAATACTAATTAATATAAGGTAGTTATTTTTATATTTAAAATGAGGATATTTAAGTCTTTGTATTTTGAGATGCAAATTCATCGCAACTCTATCTTTTTCGCATTTAAAATATCTAAATTTACTTGATAGTGTGGATTTGCATCAAGATGGCAGCATCTAAATTCTAAAGCAAAAATAACTAATTATCTGTAAACCATGAACATGACTTTGTAATACAAGGGAAATAGATAAATAGAATTAGAAAAGGAAATATATCGTAAAAATACATATAATAAATAAAGAAACAAAAATGAAAATTACATTGGAGACGGTCATTGTATATCTGTTTCACTAAAAGGAAAGAAAGTAAATTAAAACTAAATCTTTTAAGTTATCCAAATTTCCAACAATTTCTTTTTAATTGACATCCAGTTTCCTTTTTTAGCTTTTACTTATTTTCGAGCCCTCCCCTTCTATATAAACACATGTATATGGAACTATTGTTTTCACCAAACAAACTCATTACTTCTCCATAAATATATATCAAACTTGTTTCTCTCTATCCAAAAAGTCAAGAACCAAACAACGATCAATCATGGCTTTGATCAATAGCAAATCTTTCTTCACTTCTCTTCTGATTCTTGTGGCACTCTTTGGAGTTGGAGTCGAAGGAACGGTTCACAAAGTCGGCGACTCGAGCGGATGGACCATGATGGGTGTGGATTACCAAGCTTGGGCTTCTTCAAGAACTTTTCAAGTTGGAGACTCTTTGGTTTTCGAATACAACAACGAGTTCCACGACGTCACTGAAGTCACTCCCCATGACTTCGAGCTATGTGATCCGTCTAATCCACTAGCGAGATACCAAACCGGATCTGACACGGTAACTCTAACCAAACCTGGATTCCAACACTTCATATGCGGAGTTCCTGGTCACTGCGACATAGGACAAAAGCTTGACATCCTTGTCTTCCCGGCCTCGTTGGGTCCAGTGGCTGCTCCAGTTCCGGGACCAGTCAGAACACCAAGCTCTTCTATGTCTCCTTCACCTTCTCCCTTGGCTGATTCACCAACTAATGCTCCACAGTTTCAGATGGGACCATCACCTCTTTGAAGCGCTGTCTCGGTTTCAGCTTGTTGGCTTCAGCCTTTTGTTATTGCGATCTTGTTGACACCTTTTATTGTTTTGATTTTTTTGCATCTTTCTAATGAATTAAGTCTTGCTTCCTTTGTAATTCCTTTTCTTCCGGCCCATTTGTTAATACAATTTATTTAAAAAATATAAGAGCTACGTTGGAATCACCATAATATTACATTAGTAACTCTTTTATTTTTCTTTCTTTCAAATAAGGTTAAAGAAAAAAACCTAAGAAAGACTATGGTATGAAAAATATCAGGATAATAAGTTTTGGGTCATCAAATTTATAAAATTGTTGTGTTGTCATTAAATTACATATTTATTTATAAGAGACAACCCTGATTCTGATTCGAATAAGTAACAGAATCATCAGTGAGCCTGTTATTGGACTTAACTAAAAACAATTGTATTTGATCCGTTTAAAATAAGTATTATTTCAATTCTGAAAAATGTGAAAATATTAATATGAACAACTAAAAACAGTGTTCAAAATCCAAATCATTTGCACCAGTACAATAAACAAACATGGAATGAGAAGAAGCTATTTAATATAAACAAGACGTGATCATAAACTTACCTTAAAGAAATTGATTTCAGAAGAAGAAGCTATGATATAAACAAGACATGATCATATACTTACATTAAAGAAAAAGCTACTGAGTTAAGAAGAAGAAGAAATTATAATATAAACAAGGAATGAGAAGAAGCTACTGTCGTAAAGAAGATAGTTACTAATCAGCTAAAAACCTTGCAAAGGATAAGCTATTACCGTAAGTTCAAAAGAAGAGAAGCTAATGATTTTAACTTAAGCTTTGTAGGGTTATTATATAAGAGAAGAAATAGGGTTAGTGGGATTGTATACTAGGTTAGTGGGATTGTGGATACCCTCATCAACACGCCTAATACATGAAAAGAGTATGTACTTTTTGATACACTAAATATTCTTCCTAAACCGTTTTGTTAATCTTACAATTTTGAATCAAATCTATTTTTTTGTATAGGTACAACAAAGCGGCACTTTTAGCGCATTAGGTAAATAAAAAAAGCGAAGAAAAACGAGGAAAAGCGAAGGCTTTATGTACCTCGCCTGGCAATGGGGGTCCCTAAGCGTTGAGGTCCTCGCTATGTGGCGCTTAGCGTCATGGCGCCAGAAACACTCGCTTTTTCGAACCAAGGGAACGAATATCCGGTCTGATCCATTATATGCATATATATATATATATATTTAAAAGAACTATATATGTAAATGATGTAAATATTATATTTTGTAAGTTTTACATGATTTTTATTTATGAAATTTATTATATTAGTTATTTAAAATTTAAAAGGTAAAAAAATATTTTTGTAAGTATATATTATTATTTTTATTTAATTTTATTTTATTAATACAGATTGAATTGAATATTAGGTCAAAAATATTTTCTAGATATCCAGAACACCGAATATCTGGGTAGCTACATATCAAAACAGATAACTGATTATTCGGATGAAACAAATCGGATCACGAATACCTCCAAAAAACCGGATATCCGATAAGTGCTCACCCCTATGTTTTGTGTGATATATGTTGAGTTGAAAAACAAAGGTTTCTAAAAAAGATTGTCCATGCAATAACTTTGGGCCCTGACCGAGAAAGAAGAAAAAAAGATGGGTGGGCTAAGAACTTAAAAGCCAAACCCTGAGTTTCCTGTAATAAAAGGATTTTGTGGTTTTAGTGAGAAAAAATGATTTTTGGTTTCAGCGAAAACTGTGATATTTTTTTTTGTTTTGGGGAGAATATGGGATTTTATGATTTTGACGGGAAGTTTTGGTTGGAAATACGATTTTAAGATTTTGGCGGAAAAATTTGATTTTATGGTTTGAGGAAAAACACGATTTTACCTTTTAGACGAAAAAACAATTTTACAGTTTTTGCGGGAACTTGGTGTTGTATTTTTTGTAGGAAAACTTATTTTGCATATTTGGTGAGAAAACGCGATTGTGCAGTTTTGATAGGAAAATATAATTTTACGATTTTGGTGTGAAAACTCAACTATGTGTTTTTTGCAGGAAAACATAATTTTGCGGTTTTGATGTGGAAAAGAAAATTAATAGGTTTGGTAGGAAAACTCAATTTTAAGGTTTAGGCGGAAAAATTCGATTTTACGATTGTGACAAAAAACATTTTTTTTGCAGAAATATTGTTTTATAATTTTGGCGGGAAAACCTAATTTTACGGTTTTGACGAAAAATGCGATTTTGTGATTTTCAGTTCTGGCATGAAAATTTGATTTTAAGATTTTAGCGGGAAAATAAAAATTTACGGTTACGGGGAGAAAACGCAATTTTGTGTTTGACTGAAAAACTTGACTTTACGAGTTTGGTGGGAAAATGTTATTTGGTTGAAACAAGGCGACAATGTGGTTTTGGCAGGAAACTTGATTTTGTGATTTTGATAGAAAAATGTGATTTTCGGTTTTAGTAGGAAAATTCAAATTTTATTTTGGTAGTTGTCAACTTGTTTTTTTTTTATAGGAAAACATAATTTTCATTTTTATAGAAAAACGTGATTTTTTTAGTTTAGCGGAAAACTCAATTTCATGATTGTTGAAAAAATGATTTTTTTGAAAAAGTGATTTTATGGTTTTTAGAAAAACATAATTTCACTATTTTTAAAAATATATTTAATAATATTAATTAAAATAAGATAGTTATTTTATATTTAAATTGAGGATATACAAGTCTTTGTATTTTGAGATGCAAGTGCATCAAAACTCCACAGTTTTTGGCTTTGCATTTAAAATATCTAAATTTACTAGATGGTGTGGATTTGCATCAAGATGGCAACATCAAAACTTAATGCAAAAATCAATTATTTATGCGAAAATTTTAGTTTTATCACAAGTTTGATATCAATTTTCAAATTACCATTAATGAATGATAATTTAATACCCTAAATTTATGATTAAAATAGACTAAACTATTTTTTCTAAATATTTATAAAACATTTAGAAACACCACCCCACCCTTTTAAAATAAAATTCTCAACAATAATCACTAAAGTGTAAACCCAAATGTTAATATATTTTTGATTGAGTGTATTTTTGAAAAGTTATCTTTAACTTGTGGTATTATTAGCAATTTCTCATTATTTATCTCTAAACCATGAACATGACTTTGCAACACAAGGGAAATGAATAAATAAAATGGAAAATCTCCCAAATAAATATTTTAAAATTTTTGTCACAAAAATAGATTTTAAAGAGAAAAAATAATCAGAATATTTTTTTTTATTTTGAAATTTAAATATTTTTTAATCTATTAATTTTAAAAGTCATTTTCAAGAACTCATCCCATAACTCTAAACCTTAAGTCTAAATTAGTTAACTCATAGGATATAACCGTATATATACAATCTTTAATAAAATCCATTTTGTCTGAGATTCTCCATTAAGGCCTAACGGCTAGTTTTTCTTAAATTCAGTTTTTCTCTAATTTTCTTAGTTTTGTAGATCATTGTATTGAGCATTACATAAGCTCGTTATTTCTCACATTGTAGGGCACGAAATCCTTTACCCAAGAAATAATAATAATTTTGAGTTTCTTTTAGTCTTTGTGTCTTTGGTTATCTTGATAATCAAGCCTTGTGTGGAGTCACTTGTCTTAGTGATTGACGACTTAGAGTTCTTGTGGATTCAAGTAATTTCCTTCATGGTTTATTGTGGAATCAGTCAACAAACCATTCTATCATTATCATCATCAACACTTCCATCAAACCAGTTTTAAAGTCGATTAAATCAATTGTACAAACCACCCCTCTTGTTGGATCGTCAATCCCTTTGATCCAAGAGATTTGTGAGCCTTTGACAACTTAGGCTTACATTAGCGAGAAAAACTAATTTTACATTTTTAATGGAAAAATGTGATTTTGTGATTTTCTAATTGTGGCATGAAAACGTGATTTTAAAATTTTAGCGGAAAATATCAATTTTACAGCAATGGCAAGAAAACGTGATTTTGTAGTTTTTATGGGAAACTTGATTTTTTTATTTTAGCGAAAAAACTTAATTTTAAGGGTTCGGTGGGAAAATGTGATTTGTGGTTTTGGTGAGAAATTTTTATTTCTGGTTTTGGCGGGAAATTTGATTTTGCGATTCTTGCAAGAAAAAAAAAAACGTGATTTTTTTTAGCAGAAAAATCCAACTTTTGTTATTTTGGTATAAAACAAGCTTTTTGTTCCGGTGGGAAACATAATTTTTTTGTTTTTTTTGGAAAAAGGTGATTTTTTATTTTAAGAGGATTACTCAAGTTCATGATTTTTGTAAAAACAATGATTTTTTTGAAACTTAATTTTATGGTTTTGAGAAAAATTTATTTCACTATTCTAAAAATATATCTAATAATATTAATTAATATAAAATAGTTATTTTAATATTTAAACTGAAGATATTTAAGTCTTTGTATTTTGAGATGCAAATGCATCAAAACTCTATTTTTCATCTAAAATATCTAACTTAATTATTAGAAGGTGTGTATTTGCATCGAGAAGGCAGCATAAATGCTAATACAAAAATCAATTATTTATCTCTAAACCATGAACATGACTTTGCAACACAAGGGAAATAGATAAATAGAATTAGAAAAGAATAAATATGTGAAAATACATAAAATAATTAAAGAAACAAAAATAAAAATTAAATTGGAGACGGTAAGGGCATGTGCAATGGGGGTGCTTAGTGGGTTGCTTAAGGGGTGGGCTCCACTAGCACCCCCTAAAACCACTTCTTATTTCTCTTAATTAAGCATCCCCTTTGGTTAGTTGCTTGCACTATTTGCGGATCCCACTGACACGTGGCGGCCCGCAATTGGTTCTTTTTTTTTTTTTTTTTTTCAAAAAAAAATTAAAAAATATATCAAAAAAAAAAATAAAAAATTAAGCACTCCAATTAGGGATCCTAGGTTAAAGGTGCTCTAATTGTTCTCTATCTGTTTCACGTACACAGAAACGAAAGAAAGTATCAAAACTAAATCTTTTAAGATATCCAAATTTTTAACAATTTCTGTTTAATTAGCTTTTCCTTATTTTCGAGCCCTCCGCTTCTATATAAACACATGTATATGGAACTATTGTTTTCACCAAACAAACTCATTACTTCTCCATAAATATAGATCAAACTTGTTTCTCTCTATCCAAAAAGTCAAGAACCAAACAACGATCAATCATGGCTTTGATCAATAGCAAATCTTTCTTCACTTCTCTTCTGATTCTTGTGGCACTCTTTGGAGTTGGAGTCGAAGGAACGGTTCACAAAGTCGGCGACTCGAGCGGATGGACCATGATGGGTGTGGATTACCAAGCTTGGGCTTCTTCAAGAACTTTTCAAGTTGGAGACTCTTCGGTTTTCGATCTTGTTGACACCTTTTATTGTTTCGATTTTTTCATCATTGTAATGAATTAGGTCTTGCTTCCTTTGTAATTCCTTTTCTTCCAGCCGATTTGTTAATACAATTTATTTTTAAAAAAGTATAATAGCTACGTTGGAATCACCATAATATTACATTAGTAACTCTTTTTTTTTCTTTCAAATATTGTTAAAGAAAAAGAAAACCTAAGAAAGACTATGGCATGAAAAATATCAGGATAATGTGTTTTGGGTCATCAAATTTATAAAATTGTTGTGTTGTAATTAAATTACAACAAATAACAGAATAATCAGTGAGCCTATTATTGGAATCACCATATTATTACATTAGTAACTTTTTTCTTTTAAATATTGTTAAAGAAAAAGAAAACCTAGGAAAGACTAGGGCTTGAAAAATATCAGGAGAATGTGTTTTGGGTCATCAAATTTATAAAAGAGATAATGACCAAAATAGAGGTAAAAAGGTTTTTGACCCCAAAATAGCATTTAAGTAGAAAATAACCAAAATATCCTTTATTAAAGGATGCATATATATATTTATACTCCTTGGGTTAACTAATCTAAACTTAGAATTTATAGTTGCGGGGTGGTGAAAACTGCGATTTTGTTTTGTTTTGGCGAGAATATAGTTTTTATGATTTTGACGGGAAAAATTAATTTTGTAGTTTTGGTTGGAAAATAAGATTGTCGGTTTTGGCGGAAAAAATCAATTTTATGGTTTGGGGAAAAGCACGATTTTGCACTTTTAGCGGGAAAAACAATTTTACTGTTTTTGCGGGAAACTTGGTGTTGCATTTTTGGTAGGAAAACTTATATTGCGGATTTGGTGAGAAAACATGATTTTGTAGTTTTGATAGAAAAATAAAATTTTACGAATTTAGTAGAAAACTCAATTTTGCAGTTTTGGCAGAAAATACTATTTTAAGTTATGGCGGAAAACTTGATTTTGAGGTTTTGGTGTGAAAATTCAATTTTGCGTTTTTGGCGGGGAATTTTTTTTTTCTTTGCGGTTTTGATGGGGGAAACCAAATTAATAGGTTTGGCAGGAAAACTAAATTTTAAGGTTTAGGCGGGAAACTTGATTTTATGGTTGTGACAGGAAAAAATAAACTTGCGGTATTTGCGGGAATATTGATTTTACGATTTTGGCGGGTGATGCAGTCATGATACCACTGCTCATAAAATCCAAAGCTCATTCAAGACCAGTTCACATCCAGGAAAGTCTCTACACAAAAATGAAGTTTGTGGAAAGAGCACAACAGATTTAAAAGGTGTCAACAAGGAGATTAGTAAAACCACAAGTCTTGCAACCAGCAACTCGGATAGATGTTGTTTCTCAAAGACAAAACTCAAAAACCAGTTCATACACCTCAAGTCAAACTAAACCAAGGTGAGTACTCAAACTCTTTAAATCCACCTGAGGTTATTTGTTATAGGTGTCAATGCCAGGGTCATCTAGGAAAGGTTTGTCCCAAAAAACAAGTTGTGAAGTCATTACTACCTGAAGCAAAAGAAACTAACTTAAAGGTAAGTGATTCCTTTACTAGAATGGATAAACATATCGATGATCTTATCAACTTGATCAAGGCTGGATCTTCTTATGTTTCTAGTAATTCCATGATTCTCTTAACACACTTGTCTAATGCCCAAAAGGTTGAAAATATTTCAGGTACTAACATGGAAATCAAGGAACAAGAACCCAACCTTGCTGCACAAGCAATTTCAGCACTTGATAAGGTGATTTCTAAAGTTAATGTGATTAATCCTACTTATCAAAAAACTGGTATGATGCATTTGCACTTTGTCCAGAATATTGATTAAAGTCTAGGTAAGGAGGATCCACGTCCAGAAGCTCACCATCCTGAACAGTATGAGTAGTATACCCTAGAGACTTTCTCACTAGCTGGTCATATGTTTTAAAGGTTACAAATCCTAAATCTGAAGAAATAAAAGGTAGATTAAATAAAAAATATGAACTTGTTCATTATTGGAATAATTTCTTAGCTGGTCAAAGTTATATAAGTTCTATTTTTAATGATTCAACTTCAAGAATAATGTACTTATATTTTCTTGAAGTGCCAAGGAAGAAACATGAACACTAGGAGTAAACAAGGATCAAAAACATAAAGAAGATGTGGTAAAAATTGATACAACGTCAGCTCAAACCAATGTAAGGGATCACTTGATTCAATCTGTTTATCATGAGTCGAAGGACGTGATAACACACTTGATATGCCGAGAAGAGCTTGGCAAAGGTATACTAAACGGAGAAGCATCCAAAACCAAACTCACATGGACAAACCAAGAGTGACATAGGATATTTCACAAAAGAGATCACGTTCCTGCCAAGTGAAAGAAGAGATAGAACATGGATAGGATTCATAGCTCGCCTATTGATCAAAGATGAACCACCAGATGGACAATGCATCACAAAATCGTCAATATACCAAGGTAAGAACCTAGCCTCCCAAAATAGAATGAAACCTAACTTGCTCTATCTTGGTGCAGGTAAATTAGCATTAAAGACAAAACCTTTTGAAGAGAGAAGGAATGATGAGGACATCAATTCAGTAGCTCGGTCACCAACTCATGAGATCAATCATACAAGCTACATTGGATCCAACAGCGACATAGGTGGATTTAAAGAAGGATATCTTTCCAACCATGATAATTTTGAATGTTAAACCACTTGCTATGGACTCTCAAATCAATCAGAGCACGCAGCGAATTGGTTTCATACAAAAAGCAGTAATTGTTTAGAAGATATCCCATTTACAAATCAGGCGACCTACACTGCATCCGAACTGGTGTAAACAAGAAGATTATTCATTACATATAAGACCACTTGGAGAGTTGATACAATGCACTAAACCACAATGGATCAGCCAGATTCTTCACCATCTCAACTTGCCATTTTTGGAGCCGAATTGCTTTAAATCACAACGACTAGTTTTTATCAACCCGAAGCTCCCAAAGTCTCCTAAGATTTTCCCAAAGTTTTCTAGACACAAGCAGCTCAACACATTTCCCATTTAGGCTGAGATTCCCTCATTAAGGCCTAACAGCTAGTTTTTTCTTAAATTCAGTTTTTTTTTCTATTTTTTCTTAGATTATTAGATCATTTTACTGAGCATTATATAAGCTCGTTAGTTCTCACATTGTAGGGCATGGAAGATTTTACCCAAGAAATAATAAAACTTTTGAGTTTCTTTTCTTCAAAGTCTTTGTGTCTTTTGGTTATCTTGATCATCAAGCCTTGTGTGGATTCATTTGCCTTAGTGATTGGCGAGTTAGAGTTCTTGTGGATTCAAGTATTCTAATTTGTGGTTTATTGTGGAATCAGTCAACAAACCGCTCTATCAGTATCATCATCAAAACTCCATCAAACGAGTTTTAAAGTCAATTAGATCGATTGTACAAACCACTCCTATTATTGGATCGTCCATCCCTTTGATCCAAGAGATATGTGAGCCTTTAACAGCTTAGGCTTACACCAGCGGGAAAACCTAATTTATGGTTTTGACGGGAAAATGCGATTTTGTGGCATGAAAACGTGATTTTAGGATTTTAGCGGGAAAATCCAATTTTACGGTTATGGCAAAAAATTGCGATTTTGTGGTTTTGACGGAAAACTTGATTTTTCGATTTTGGGAGAAAACTTGATTTTACGAGTTTGGTGGGAAAATGAGATTTGTGGTTTTGGTGAAAATAATGTGATTATTTGTTTTTGGCGGGAAACTTGATTTTGCGATTCTGGCAAAAAAACGTGGTTTTGTGGTTGTAGTAGGAAAATCCAATTTTGTTATTTTAGTAGTAAACATGTTTCTTTTTGATGGTAAATATTTTCGTTTTTCGGAACAAGTAATTTTTTTTATTTTAAGCGGATTACTCAAGTTCATGATTTTTGTAAAAAAAATGATTTTTTGTAAACTAGATTTTATGGTTTTTAGAAAAACCTTATTTTACTATTCTATAAATACATCTAATAATACTAATTAATATAAGATATTTTTTTTATATCTAAACTGAGGATATTTAAGTCTTTGTATTTTGAGATGCAAATGCATCAGAACTCTATATTTTTCATCTAAAATATCTAAATTTACTAGATAGTGTGGATTTGCATCGAGATTGCAGCATCTAAATGCTAATACAAAAAATCAATTATTTATCTCTAAACCATAAACATGACTTTGCAACACAAGGGAAATATATAAATAGAATTAGAAAATGATAAATATGGTGAAAAATACATATAATAAATAAAGAAACAAAAATGAAAATTACATTGGAGACGGTCATTGTATATCTGTTTCACTAAAAGGAAAGAAAGTAAATTAAAACTAAACCTATTAAGTTATCCAAATTTTCAACAATTTCTATTTAATCCAAATTTTCAACATATAATGCGATTTCTGGTTTTGGTGAGAAATGTGCGATGTTGTAGTTTTGGCGGGAAACTTGATTTTTCGATTATGGTAAAAAACGTTATTTGTGGTTTTAGCAGAAAAATCCAAAATTTGTTATTTTGGTAAAAACCGCGTTTTTCTTTTTGATGGGAAACATACTTTTGCGTTTTTTTTCCGAAAAAAGTGATTCTTTATTTTAAGCGAATAACTCAAGTTCATGATTTTTGTAAAAAAAATGATTTTTTGAAAACTTGATTATATGGTTTTAAGATTTTTTTTTTATTTTATTATTTTAAAATTATATCTAATAATATAAATTAATATAAGATAGTTATTTTAATATTTAAACTGAGGATATTTAAGTCTTTGTATTTTGAACATGAACATGACTCTGCAACACAAGGGAAATAGATAAATAAAATTAGAAAGAAAAAAAATATGTGAAAATACATAAAATAAT
This sequence comes from Moricandia moricandioides, assembly GCA_905132885.1. Lineage (NCBI taxonomy): Eukaryota > Viridiplantae > Streptophyta > Magnoliopsida > Brassicales > Brassicaceae > Moricandia > Moricandia moricandioides. The sequence goes on from CAJHQQ010000742.1 coordinate 129,426, forward strand.
TAGAGAAACAAAAATAAAAATTAAATTGAAGACGGTCATTGTTGTAGACGTCCAGTTTCCTTTTTTTTTAGCTTCTACTTATTTTCGAGCCCTCCGCTTCTATATAAACACATGTATATGGAACTATTGTTTTCACCAAACAAACTCATTACTTCTCCATAAATATAGATCAAACTTGTTTCTCTCTATCCAAAAAGTCAAGAACCAAACAACGATCAATCATGGCTTTGATCAATAGCAAATCTTTCTTCACTTCTCTTCTGATTCTTGTGGCACTCTTTGGAGTTGGAGTCGAAGGAACGGTTCACAAAGTCGGCGACTCGAGCGGATGGACCATGATGGGTGTGGATTACCAAGCTTGGGCTTCTTCAAGAACTTTTCAAGTTGGAGACTCTTTGGTTTTCGAATACAACAACGAGTTCCACGACGTCACTGAAGTCACTCCCCATGACTTCGAGCTATGTGATCCGTCTAATCCACTAGCGAGATACCAAACCGGATCTGACACGGTAACTCTAACCAAACCTGGATTCCAACACTTCATATGCGGAGTTCCTGGTCACTGCGACATAGGACAAAAGCTTGACATCCTTGTCTTCCCGGCCTCGTTGGGTCCAGTGGCTGCTCCAGTTCCGGGACCAGTCAGAACACCAAGCTCTTCTATGTCTCCTTCACCTTCTCCCTTGGCTGATTCACCAACTAATGCTCCACAGTTTCAGATGGGACCATCACCTCTTTGAAGCGCTGTCTCGGTTTCAGCTTGTTGGCTTAAGTCCTTTGTTATTGCGATCTTGTTGACACTTTTTATTGTTTTGATTTTTTCATCATTGTAATGAATTAGGTCTTGCTTCCTTTGTAATTCCTTTTCTTCCAGCCGATTTGTTAATACAATTTATTTTTAAAAAAGTATAAGAGCTACGTTGGAATCACCATAATATTACATTAGTAACTCTTTTTTTTTTCTTTCCAATATTGTTAAAGAAAAAGAAAACCTAAGAAAGATTATGGCATGAAAAATATCAGGAGAATGCGTTTTGTGTCATCAAATTTATAAAAATTTTGCGTGGTCATTAAATTACAACAAATAACAGAATAATCAGTGAGCCTGTTATTGGACTCAACTAAAAACAATTGTATTTGATCCGTTTAAAATAAGTATGATTTCAGTTCTGAAGAATGTGAAAATATTAATTTAAACAACTAAAAAACGTGTTCAAAATCCAAATCATTAGCACTTGTACAATAATCTTGAATATCTCAAGAAAATATAATTGGACGGATAAGAAATCTAACAAAAATCAAAACTATAGTTGACATATTTTGTTAGTGAGGGCAAAATATCCGTAAATTTTTATTTAATTTGTTATCCGTTTCGATTCGAACCGAAAAATTTGGACATATGAAACTCTATGAAGCAAAGCAAATACTAATATGCAATATCCGTAAGAAATAAAGCAAATCACAAAATACTAATATTTTTAGGAACCAATATCCGACATGATCCATTATATGCATATATATACATAGATTTAAAATAATTATATATATAAATTATGTAAATATTATATTTTATAATTTTTTACATTACTTTATTTATTATATTAGTTATTATAATTTAAAAAGTAAAAACAAAAAATATTTTCGTAATTATGTATTATTATTTTATATTATTTTTAGATTATATTTATTTTTACTTTATTTTATTTGTACGGATCGAATTGCATATCCGGTCAAAATATAATATTTTTGGGATATTCGGACCACCGAATATCCAGGTAGCTACATATCAAATCGGATAATTGATTATTCAGACGAAACGAATCGGATAACGAATACCTCCAAAAAAACAGATATCCGATCCGTGCCCACCCCTATGTTTTGTGTGATATATGTTCTTTCCAAATCCAATAGTGGAATGTAATCAAGGAAGATCCATCCCCAGCTGTGTACCACACGTTGAGTTGAAAAGTAGAGGTTTCTAGAAAAGATAATTGTCCACGCAATATGTCTAGGCCCGGTCCGAGAAAGAAGAAACAAGATGGATGGGCTAAGAACTTAAAATCCAAACCCCGAGTTTCCTGTAATAAAAAAGATTTCGTGGTTTTGGTGAAAAAACACATTTTTTTTTGTTTCAGCGAAAACTGCGATTTTTTTTGTCATGGCGAGAATATAGATTTTATGATTTTGACTGGAAAACTTAATATTTTGGTTTTGGTTAGCAAATAAGTTATTTCGGTTTTGGCGGAAAAACTTGATTTAATGGCTTATCGAAAAACATGATTTTACACTTTTAGGGGAAAAAATAATTTTACGGTTTTTGCGGGAAACTTGGTGTTTCAGTTTTGGTAGGAAAACTTATTTTGTAAATTTGGTGAGAAAACTCAATTTTACAGTTTTGATAGGAAAATATAATTTTACAAGTTTGGTAGAAAACTCAATTTTGTAGTTTTTACAGAAAATACATATTTTAAGTTATGTCGGAAAATTGATTTTGGTGTGAAAATTTAATTTTGTGTTTTTGGCGGGAAAATAATTTGATGTGGAAAAGCAAATTAATAGGTTTGCCAAGAAAACTCAATTTAAATTTTAGGTGTGAAAATTTGATTTTACGGTTATAACAGGAAAAATCAATCTTGTGGTATTTTTCGGAATATTGATTTTATGATTTTTGCGGGTGATGCAGTCATGATACCCACTGCTCATAAAATCCAAAGCTCATTCAAGACCAGCTCACATCCAGGAAAATCTCTACACGAAAAATAAGTTTGTGGAAAGAGCACAGCACATTCAGAAGGTGTCAACAAGGATATTAGTAAAACCACAAGTCTTGCAACCAGCAACTAGGAGAAATGTTGTTTCCCAAAGACAAAAGTCAAAACCAGTGCATACACCTCAAATCAAACGAAATCAAGGTGAGTACTATCAATATTATTAAAACATAAACATTGCTATCTTTGACCCCTGTTGTTCCTTGGAATATTACTCTGTGCCACTGAACCTACTTACATATAAAGTTAATTGAATAACCGTAACTAATATTGCTACTATACATATTATTTAACTTTCACTTTAAAGTTTCACAAATAAAAACTTCCACTTTACTTCCAAAAATCTCGGAACCCACCTTCTTTCATGGAAGATGCCTCTGCGAGTGGAACTAAATGACCCAATTCCCAATATATCACCGACTAGTATATATATAAGAACTAATGCTAAGTAATTTCATTAATCATATTTGATGCTACTAGATAATTTTTTTGAACTTTGCAACTATAGAATTGACAACATATTTTTTCACCTAACAACCTATAAATTAAACATTCACGTTAACATTAAACAAATCTTAATTAGTTCGCAAAAAAACAAACAAATCATAACTAGATCAACTTCTCACAGTTATGATTGGTAATCCTCCATATGATACTACCCAGTTTATATACGTAACTGAATAACCCAGTCAACTGCATCAAAACTACTTCAAAACCCTCACAAAATACATAACAATGAAATTTGAATAGTTAGAGTTTTAAAACTAAGTTCAATACATGTTACTAATGACATTTTATGATTAAATGTTATAGGTTATTTTAGTAAACATTCAAAATTTATCAAATATAAGACGAGCTGAATGAAAATATTAAAATATTCCTATTTTTTTAAAATTAAATACTTGAACCAATACAAGAGTGTTAAAAATAAATGAAATTCTTAATTTTAAACCATTAAAAATAAAATAAATTATGTACATACAAGTTTAGTGTGTATACGGGTTATCGTATAAAATAATTAAAAACAAATAATGTACATACAAATTTATAAAATAATTATGTACAAAATTTCAAAATACATAAGTTATTATTTACAATAAATGTAATTTTTGTTAACCAAAAATAATCCCGCACTTAAAAGCGCGGGTCAATATCTAGTAACTCTTTAAAACCACCTGAGGTTACTTTTTATAGGTGTCAAGCCAACGGGTCATCTAGCAAAGGGTTGTCCCAAAAAACGAGTTGTGAAGTCAATACTACCTGAAGCAAAAGAAACTAGCTTGAAGGTAAGTGATTCCTATACTAGAATGGATGATTCCTTTACTAGACTGGATAAACATATCGATGATCTTATCAACTTGATCAAGGCTGGATCTTCTTATGTTTCTAGTAATTCCATGATTCTCTTAACACACTTGTCTAATGCCCAAAAGGTTAAAAAAATTTCAGGTACTAACATGGAAATCAAGGAACAAGAATCCAACCTTGCTGCGAAAGCAATTTCAACACTTAATAAGGTGATTTCTGACTTTAATGTGATTGATCCTACTTATCAAAACACTGGTATGATGCACTTGCATGTTGATGAAAGTCTAGGTAAGGAGGAGCCACGTTCAGAAGCTCACCAACCTGAAGAGTATGAGCAATATACCCTAGAGACTTTCTCACCAGTTGATCATGCTTTAAAAATGACAAATACCTAAGTTGAAGCAATACAAGGTAGAGTACATAAAAACTATGAACTTGTTCATTATTGGAATAATTTCTTAGCTGGTCAGAGTTTTATACATTCTGTTTTTAATGATTCAACTTCAAGAATAATGCACTTGATATTTTCTTTAAGTGCCAAGGAAGAAACAAGAACACTAGGAGTAAACAAGGATCAAAAACATAAAGAAGATGTGGTAAAAATTGCTACAACTTCAGCTCAAACCAATGTAAGTGATCACTTGATTCAATCTGTTTATCAAGACTCAAAGTACGTGATAAGACACTTGATATGCCCATAAGAGCTTGGCAAAGGCATAGGTAAAATGGAGAAGCATCCAAAACCAAACTCACAACCTTACACCCAAGGTGTGGTTAATGGACAAACCAAGAGTGAAATAGGATATTTCACAAAAGAGATCACGTTCCTGCCAAGTGAAAAAAGAGATAGAATATGGAGAGGAGTCATAGCTTCCCTACTGATCAAAGAAGAATCACCAGATGGACAATGCATCACAAAACCGTCAATATACCAAGGTAAGACCCTAGCCTCCCAAAATAGAATGAGACCTAACTTACTCTATCTTGGTGCATGTAAATTAGTTTTGAATACAAAAGCTACATTGGAGCCAGCAGCGACATAGGTGCATTCAAAGAAGGATATCTTTGCAACCATGAGAATTTTGACCGTTAAACCACTTTCTATGGAATCTCAACTTAACCAGAGCACGCGGAGAATTGCTTTCATACAAAAAGGAGTAATTTTTTAGAAGATATACCATTTACAATTCAAGCGACCTACACTACATCCGAACTTGTTGTATTTAAGGAAAGTAATTCTTTGCTTAAGGAGTATGCAAATCAGACTCACGTGTGTAAACCAGAAGATCATTCATCACATCTAAGACCACTTGGAGAGTTGTACAATGCACTAAACCTCACTGGATCAGCCAGATTCTTCACCATCTCAACTTGCTATTTTTGGAGCCGATTTGCTTTAAATCACCACGACTAGTTTTCTAAACTCTTGGCTGTGATTTAGAGATTTTTTTCATCAACCAGAAGCTCCCCAAGGCTCCTAGGATCTTACAAAAATTGTCCAGATACAAGCAGCTCAACACATTTTCCATTTTGGCTGAGATTCTCTCATTAAAGCCTAACAACTATTTTTTCTTAAATTCAGCATGTTTCTATTTTCTTAGCTTTTTAGATCATTGTACTGAGAATTATATAAGCTCGTTAGTTCTCACATTGTAGGGCACGAAAGCTTTTACCCAAGAAATAATAAAACTTTTGAGTTTATTTTCTTCAAAGTCTTTGTGTCTTTGAGTTCTTGATCATCAAGCCTTGTGTGGATACACTTGTCTTAGTGATTGGCGAGTTAGAGTTCTTGTGGATTAGAGTACTCTCCTTCGTGGTTTATTATGGAATCGGTCAACAAAATTTTCTATCAGTATCATCATCAACACTTCCGTCAAACGAGTTTTAAAGTCGATTAGATCGATTGTACAAACCACCCCTGTTGTTGGATCGTCCATACCTTTGGTCCAAGAGATTTGTGAGCATTTGATAGCTTAGGTTTACATAAGGGGGAAAATCTAATTTTACGGTTTTGACAGGAAAATGCGATTTTGTGATTTTCTAGTTGTGGCATGAAAACATGATTTTAATAATTTAGCGGGAAAATTCAATTTTACGACTATGGAAAGAAAACGCGATTTTGTGATTTTGGTTGGAAACTTGATTTTTTTTGATTTTACGGGTTTGGTGGGAAAATGCGATTTCTGGTTTTGGTGAGAAAAGTGCGATGTTGTAGTTTTGGCGGGAAACTTGATTTTTCGATTCTGGTAAAAAACGTTATTTGTGGTTTTAGCAGAAAAATCCAAAATTTGTTATTTTGGTAAAAACCGTGTTTTTTTGATGGGAAACATACTTTTGCGTTTTTTTCGGAAAAAAAATGATTCTTTATTTTAAGCGAATAACTCAAGTTCATGATTTTTGTAAAAAAAAATGATTTTTTGAAAACTTGATTATATGGTTTTAAGATTTTTTTTATTTTACTATTCTAAAAATATATCTAATAATATTAATTAATATAAGATAGTTATTTTAATATTTAAACTGAGAATATTTAAGTCTTTGTATTTTGAACATGAACATGACTCTGCAACACAAGGGAAATAGATAAATAAAATTAGAAAGAAAAAAAATATGTGAAAATACATAAAATAATTAGAGAAACAAATATAAAAATTAAATTGTAGACGGTCATTGTTGTAGACATCCAGTTTCCTTTATTTAGCTTTTACTTATTTTCGAGCCCTCCGCTTCTATATAAACACATGTATATGGAACTATTGTTTTCACCAAACAAACTCATTACTTCTCCATAAATATCTATCAAACTTGTTTCTCTCTATCCAAAAAGTGAAGAACCAAACAACGATCAATCATGGCTTTGATCAATTGCAAATCTTTCTTCACTTCTCTTCTGATTCTTGTGGCACTCTTTGGAGTTGGAGTCGAAGGAACGGTTCACAAAGTCGGCGACTCGAGCGGATGGACCATGATGGGTGTGGATTACCAAGCTTGGGCTTCTTCAAGAACTTTTCAAGTTGGAGACTCTTTGGTTTTCGAATACAACAACGAGTTCCACGACGTCACTGAAGTCACTCCCCATGACTTCGAGCTATGTGATCCGTCTAATCCACTAGCGAGATACCAAACCGGATCTGACACGGTAACTCTAACCAAACCTGGATTCCAACACTTCATATGCGGAGTTCCTGGTCACTGCGACATAGGACAAAAGCTTGACATCCTTGTCTTCCCGGCCTCGTTGGGTCCAGTGGCTGCTCCAGTTCCGGGACCAGTCAGAACACCAAGCTCTTCTATGTCTCCTTCACCTTCTCCCTTGGCTGATTCACCAACTAATGCTCCACAGTTTCAGATGGGACCATCACCTCTTTGAAGCGCTGTCTCGGTTTCAGCTTGTTGGCTTCAGTTCAGTCTTTTGTTATTGCGATCTTGTTGACACCTTTTATTGTTATGATTTTTTCATCATTGTAATGAATTAGGTCTTGCTTCCTTTGTAATTCCAGCCGATTTGTTAATACAATTTATTTTAAAAGTATAAGAGCTACGTTGGAATCACCATAATATTACATTAGTAACTCTTTTTTTTTTCTTTCAATATTGTTAAAGAAAAAGAAAACCTAAGAAAGACTATGGCATGAAAAATATCAGGATAATGTGTTTTGGGTCATCAAATTTATAAAATTGTTGTGTTGTAATTAAATTACAACAAATAACAGAATAATCGGTGAGCCTGTTATTGGAATCACCATATTATTACATTAGTAACTTTTTTCTTTTAAATATTGTTAAAGAAAAAGAAAACCTAGGAAAGACTAGGGCTTGAAAAATATCAGGAGAATGTGTTTTGGGTCATCAAATTTATAAAAGAGATAATGACCAAAATAGAGGTAAAAAGGTTTTTGACCCCAAAATAGCATTTAAGGAGAAAATAACCAAAATATACTTTTATTAAAGGATGTATATATATATATATTTATACTCCTTGGGTTAACTAATCTAAACTTAGAATTTATAGTTGCGGGGTGGTGAAAACTGCGATTTTGTTTTGTTTTGGCGAGAATATAGTTTTTATGATTTTGACGGGAAAAATTAATTTTGTAGTTTTGGTTGGAAAATAAGATTGTCAGTTTTGGCGGAAAAAATTGATTTTTTGGTTTGGCGAAAAACACGATTTTGCACTTTTAGCGGGAAAAACTCTGTTACGGTTTTTGCGGGAAACTTGGTGCTGCAGTTTTGGTAGGAAAACTTACTTTGCGAATTTGGTGAGAAAACATGACTTTGTAGTTTTGATAGGAAAATATAATTTTGTGATTTTGGTAGAAAACTCAATTTTGCAGTTTTGGCAGAAAATACATATTTTAAGTTATGGCGGAAAACTTGATTTTGAGGTTTTGCTGTGAAAATTCAATTTTGCGTTTTTGGCGGGGAATTTTTTTTTTTTTTGCGGTTTTGATGTGGAAAAGCATATTAATAGGTTTAGTAGGCAAATTAAATTTTAAGGTTTAGGTCGGAAAACTCGATTTTATAGTTGTGAAAGGAAAAAAAAATTTTTGCGGGAATATTGATTTTACGATTTTGGCGGGTGATGCAGTCATGATACCACTGCTCATAAAATTCAAAGTTCATTCAAGACCAGCTCACATCCAGGAAAGTCTACACAAAAGTGAAGTTTGTGGATAGAGCACAACACATTCAGAAGGTGTCAACAAGGAGATTAGTAAAACCACAAGTCTTGCAACCAGCAACTCGGATAGATGTTGTTTCTCAAAGACAAAACTCAAAAACCAGTTCATACACCTCAAGTCAAACGAAACCAAGGTGAGTACTCAAACTCTTTAAATCCACCTGAGGTTATTTGTTATAGGTGTCAATGCCAGGGTCATCTAGGAAAGGTTTGTCCCACAAAACAAGTTGTGAAGTCAATACTACCTGAAGCAAAAGAAACTAGCTTGAAGGTAAGTGATTCCTATACTAGAATGGATAAACACATCGATGATCTTATCAATTTGATCAAAGCTGGATCTTATTCTGTTTCTAGTAATTCCATGTTCTCTTAGCACACTTGTATAATGCCCAAAAGGTTGAAAATGTTTCACGTACTAACATGGAAATCAAGGAACAATAATTCAACCTTGCTGCGAAAGCAATTTCAACACTTGATAAGGTGATTTCTGAATTTAATGTGATTAATCCTACTTATCCAAAACCTGGTATGATGCATTTGCACTTTGTCCAGAATATTGATTAATGTCTAGGTAAGGAGGATCAACGTCCAGAAGCTCACCAACCTGAACAGTATGAGTAGTATACCCTAGAGACTTTCTCACTAGCTGGTCATATGTTTTAAATGTTACAAATCCTAAATCTGAAGAAATAAAAGGTAGATTAAATAAAAAATATGAACTTGTTCATTATTGGAATAATTTCTTAGCTGGTCAAAGTTAAATACGTTCTGTTTTTAATGATTTAACTTCTAGAATAATGCACTTATATTTTCTTTAAGTGCCAAGGAAGAAACATGAACACTAGGAGTAAACAAGGATTAAAAACATAAAGAAGATGTGGTAAAAATTGCTACAATGTCAGCTCAAACCAATGTAAGTGATCACTTGATTCAATCTGTTTATCATGAGTCAAAGTACGTGATAACACAATTGATATGCCCAGAAGAGCTTGGCAAAGGTATAGTAAATGGAGAAGCATCCAAAACCAAACTCACATGGACAAACCAAGAGTGACATAGTATATTTCACCTCATGTTCCTGCCAAGTAAAAGAAGAGGTAGAACATGGAGAGGAGTCATAGCTTCCCTAATGATCAAAGAAGAACCACCATATGGACAATTCATCACAAAACCGTCAATATACCAAGGTAAGAACCTAGCCTCCCAAAATAGAATGAAACCTAACTTTTTCTATCTTGGTGCATGTATATTAGTATTGAAGACAAAACCTTTTGAAGAGAGAAGGAATGATGAGGACCTCAAGTCAGTAGCTGGGTCACCAATTCATGAGATCAATCATACAAGCTACATTTGATCCAACAGCGACATAGGTACATTTAAAGAAGGATATCTTTCCAACCATGATAATTTTGAATGTTAAACCACTTGATATGGACTCTCAAATAAACCAGAGCACGTAGCGAATTGGTTTCATACAAAAAGGAGTAACTGTTTAGAAGATATCCCATTTACAAGTCAGGCAACCTACACTGCTTCCGAACTGGTTCTATATAAGGAAAGTAATTCTTTACTTAGGAGTATGCAACTCAAACTCACGTGTGTAAAAAATAAGATCATTCATTACCTATAAGACACTTTGGAGAGTTGATACAATGCATTAAACCTCACTGGATCAGCCAGATTCTTCACCATCTGAACTTGCCATTTTCGGAGCCGAGTTGCTTTAAATCACAACGACTAGTTTTCATCAACCAGAAGCTCCCCAAGGCTCCTAGGATCTTCCCAAAGTTTTCCAGACACAAGCAGCTCAACACATTTCCCATTCCAGCTTAGATTCTCTCATTAAGGTCTAACTGCTAGTTTTTTTCTTAAATTCAGTTTTTTTTTTCTATTTTTCTTAGACTATTAGATCATTTGACTGAGCGTTATATAAGCTCTCTAGTTCTCACATTGTAGGGCATGAAAGATTTTACCCAAGAAATAATAAAACTTTTGAGTTTCTTTTCTTCAAAGACTTTATGTCTTTTAGTTATCTTGATCATCAAGCCTTGTGTGGATTCACTTGTCTTAGTGATTGGCGAGTTAGAGTTCTTGTGGATTCACGTATTCTCCTTCGTGGTTTATTGTGGATCAGTCAACAAATCGTTCTATCAGTATCATCGTCAACACTTCCATCAAACGAGTTTTAAAGTCGATTAGATCGATTGTACAAACCACTCCTATTGTTGGATCGTACATCCTTTTAATCCAAGAGATACGTGAGCCTTTGACAGCTTATGCTTACAGCAGCGGAAAAACCTAATTTACGGTTTTGACGAGGAAAATGCGATTTTGTGGCATGAAAACGTGATTTTATGATTTTAGCGGGAAAATCAAATTTTACGATTATAGGAAAAAAATGCGATTTTATGGTTTTGACGGGAAACTTGATTATTGATTTTGATATAAAACTTGATTTTACGAGTTTGGTGGAAAAATGAGATTTGTGGTTTTGGTGAGAAAAGTGTGATTATGTGTTTTTGGCGGGAAACTTGATTTTGCAATTCTGGCAAAAAAAAGACCTGGTTTTGGGTTTTAGCAGGAAAATCCAATTTTTGTTATTTTGGTAGTAAACATGTTTTTTTATGGGAAATATAATTTTGCGTATTTTGGAAAAAAGTATTTTTTTTTATTTTAAGCGGATTACTCAAGTTCATGATTTTTGTAAAAAAAATGATTTTTTGTAAACTAAATTTTATGGTTTTGAGAAAAAACTTATTTTACTATTCTATAAATATATCTAATAATACTAATTAATATAAGATATTTATTTTTATATTTAAACTGAGGATATTTAAGTCTTTGTATTTTGAGATGCAAATGCATCAGAACTCTATATTTTTCATCTAAAATATCTAAATTTACTAGATAGTGTGGATTTGCATCGAGATGGCAGCATCTAAATGCTAATACAAAAAAAAAATATTTATCTCTAAACCATAAACATGACTTTAAAACACAAGGGAAATATATAAATAGAATTAGAAAATGATAAATATGGTGAAAAATACATATAATAAATAAAGAAACAAAAATGAAAATTACATTGGAGACGGTCATTGTATATCTGTTTCACTAAAAGGAAAGAAAGTAAATTAAAACTAAATCTTTTAAGTTATCCAAATTTCCAACAATTTCTTTTTAATTGACATCCAGTTTCCTTTATTTAGCTTTTCCTTATTTTCGAGCCCTCCGCTTCTATATAAACACATGTATATGGAACTATTGTTTTCACCAAACAAACTCATTACTTCTCCATAAATATAGATCAAACTTGTTTCTCTCTATCCAAAAAGTCAAGAACCAAACAACGATCAATCATGGCTTTGATCAATAGCAAATCTTTCTTCACTTCTCTTCTGATTCTTGTGGCACTCTTTGGAGTTGGAGTCGAAGGAACGGTTCACAAAGTCGGCGACTCGAGCGGATGGACCATGATGGGTGTGGATTACCAAGCTTGGGCTTCTTCAAGAACTTTTCAAGTTGGAGACTCTTTGGTTTTCGAATACAACAACGAGTTCCACGACGTCACTGAAGTCACTCCCCATGACTTCGAGCTATGTGATCCGTCTAATCCACTAGCGAGATACCAAACCGGATCTGACACGGTAACTCTAACCAAACCTGGATTCCAACACTTCATATGCGGAGTTCCTGGTCACTGCGACATAGGACAAAAGCTTGACATCCTTGTCTTCCCGGCCTCGTTGGGTCCAGTGGCTGCTCCAGTTCCGGGACCAGTCAGAACACCAAGCTCTTCTATGTCTCCTTCACCTTCTCCCTTGGCTGATTCACCAACTAATGCTCCACAGTTTCAGATGGGACCATCACCTCTTTGAAGCGCTGTCTCGGTTTCAGCTTGTTGGCTTCAGTTCAGTCTTTTGTTATTGCGATCTTGTTGACACCTTTTATTGTTTCGATTTTTTCATCATTGTAATGAATTAGGTCATGCTTCCTTTGTAATTCCTTTTCTTCCAGCCGATTTGTTAATACAATTTATTTAAAAAAAAGTATAATAGCTACGTTGGAATCACCATAATATTACATTAGTAACTCTTTTTTTTTTCTTTCAAATATTGTTAAAGAAAAAGAAAACCTAAGAAAGACTATGGCATGAAAAATATCAGGATAATGTGTTTTGGGTCATCAAATTTATAAAATTGTTGTGTTGTAATTAAATTACAACAAATAACAGAATAATCGGTGAGCCTGTTATTGGAATCACCATATTATTACATTAGTAACTTTTTTCTTTTAAATATTGTTAAAGAAAAAGAAAACCTAGGAAAGACTAGGGCTTGAAAAATATCAGGAGAATGTGTTTTGGGTCATCAAATTTATAAAAGAGATAATGACCAAAATAGAGGTAAAAAGGTTTTTGACCCCAAAATAGCATTTAAGGAGAAAATAACCAAAATATACTTTATTAAAGGATGTATATATATATTTATACTCCTTGGGTTAACTAATCTAAACTTAGAATTTATAGTTGCGGGGTGGTGAAAACTGCGATTTTGTTTTGTTTTTGGCGAGAATATAGTTTTTAGGATTTTGACGGGAAAAAATAGTTTTGTTGTTTTGGTTAGAAAACAAGATTTTTAGTTTTAGCGGAAAAACTTGATTTTTTGGTTTGGCGAAAAATACGATTTTGCATTTTTAGCGGGAAAAACAATTTTACTGTTTTTGCGGGAAACTTGGTGTTGCAGTTTTGGTAGGAAAACTTACTTTGCGAATTTGGTGAGAAAACATGATTTTGTAGTTTTGATAGAAAAATAAAATTTTACGAATTTAGTAGAAAACTCAATTTTGCAGTTTTGACAGAAAATACTATTTTAAGTTATGGCGGAAAACTTGATTTTGAGGTTTTGGTGTGAAAATTCAATTTTGTGTTTTTGGCGGGGAATTTTTTTTTTATTTGCGGTTTTGATGGGGGAAACCAAATTAATAGGTTTGGCAGGAAAACTAAATTTTAAGGTTTAGGCGGGAAACTTGATTTTATAGTTGTGACATGAAAAAATAAACTTGCGGTATTTGCGAAAATATTGATTTTAAGATTTTGGCGGGTGATGCAGTCATGATACCACTGCTCATAAAATCCAAAGCTCATTCAAGACCAGTTCACATCCCAGGAAAGTCTCTACACAAAAATGAAGTTTGTGGAAAGAGCACAACAGATTTAGAAGGTGTCAACAAGGAGATTAGTAAAACCACAAGTCTTGCAACCAGCAACTCGGAGAGATGTTGTTTTCTCAAAGAAAAAACTCAAAACCAGTTCATACACCTCAAGTCAAACGAAACCAAGGTGAGCACTCTAGCTCTTTAAAAGCACCTGAGGTTATTTGTTATAGGTGTCAATGCCAGGGTCATCTAGCAAAGGTTTTTCCCAGAAAACAAGTTGTGAAGTCATTACTACCTGAAGCAAAAGAAACTAACTTAAAGGTAAGTGATTCCTTTACTAGAATGGATAAACACATCGATGATCTTATCAATTTGATCAAAGCTGGATCTTATTCTGTTTCTAGTAATTCCATGTTCTCTTAGCACACTTGTCTAATGCCCAAAAAGGTTGAAAATATTTCAGGTACTAACATGGAAATCAAGGAACAATAATTCAACCTTGCTGCGAAAGCAATTTCAACACTTGATAAGGTGATTTCTGAATTTAATGTGATTAATCCTACTTATCCAAAAACTGGTATGATGCATTTGCACTTTGTCCAGAATATTGATTAAAGTCTAGGTAAGGAGGATCCACGTCCAGAAGCTCACCATCCTGAACAGTATGAGTAGTATACCCTAGAGACTTTCTCACTAGCTGGTCATGTGTTTTTAAAGGTTACAAATCCTAAATCTGAAGAAATAAAAGGTAGATTAAATAAAAATATGAACTTGTTCCATTATTGGAATAAGCTGGTCAAAGTTATATACGTTCTGTTTTTATGATTTAACTTCAAGAATAATGCACTTATATTTTCTTTAAGTGCCAAGGAAGAAACATGAACACTAGGAGTAAACAAGGATTAAAAACATAAAGAAGATGTGGTAAAAATTGCTACAATGTCAGCTCAAACCAATGTAAGTGATCACTTGATTCAATCTGTTTATCATGAGTCAAAGTAGGTGATAACACAATTGATATGCCCAGAAGAGCTTGGCAAAGGTAATAGTAAATGGAGAAGCATCCAAAACCAAACTCACATGGACAAACCAAGAGTGACATAGTATAGTTTCACCTCATGTTCCTGCCAAGTAAAAGAAGAGATAGAACATGGAGAGTATTCATAGCTTCCCTACTGATCAAAGATGAGATCACAAGATGGACAATGCATCACAAAACCGTCAATATACCAAGGTAAGACCTAGCCTCCCAAAATAGAATGAGACCTAACTTACTCTATCTTGGTGCATGTAAATTAGTTTAGCTTTTGAATACAAAGAGCTACATTGGAGCCAGCAGAGACATAGGTGCATTCAAAGAAGGATACTCTTTGCAACTACGAGAATTTTGACCGTTAAACCACTTGCTATGGAAACTCAACTTAACCAGAGAATGCGGCAAATTCCTTTCATACAAAAAGGAGTAATTTTTTAGAAGATATACCATTTACAGTTCAAGCGACCTACACTACATCCGAACTGGTTGTATTTAAGGAAAGTAATTCTTTGACTTAAGGAGTATGCAACTCAGACTCACATGTGTAAACCAGAAGATCATTCATTCACATCTAAGACCACTTTGGAGAGTTGATACAATGCACTAAACCTCACTGGATCAGCCAGATTCTTCACCATCTCAACTTGCTATATTTGGAGCTGAGTTGCTTTAAATCACAACGACTAGTTTTCTAAAACTTGTGTGATTTAGAGATTTTTTTCATCAACCAGAAGCTCCCCAAGGCTCCTAGGATCTTACCAAAGTTTTCCAGATACAAGCAGCTCAACACATTTCCATTTTGGCTGAGATTCTTCATAAGCTAAAATGCTAGTTTTTCTTAAATTCAATCATGTTTCTATTTTTCTTAGCTTTTAGATCATTTGTACTGAGATTATATAAGCTCGTTAGTTCTCACATCGTAGGGCACGAAAGCTTTTACCCAAGAAATAATAAAACTTTTGAGTTTATTTTCTTCAAAGTCTTTGTGTCTTTGAGTTATCTTGATCATCAAGCCTTGTGTGGATTCACTTGTCTTAGTGTTTGGCGAGTTAGAGTTCTTGTGGATTAGACGTATTCTCCTTCGTGGTTTATTGATGGAATCAGTCAACAAATTGTTCTATCAGTATCATCATCACATCACTTCCTTCAAACCAGTTTTAAAGTCGATTAGATCGATTGTACAAACCACTCCTTTGTTGGATCGTCCATCCTTTGGTCCAAGAGATTTGTGAGCATTTGATAGCTTATGTTTACAGTCAGGCGGAAAAATCTAATTTACGGTTTTGACGGGAAAATGCATTTTGTGATTTCTAGTTGTGGCATGAAAACATGATTTTATGATTTAGCGGGAAAATCAATTTTACGACTATGAAAGAAACGCGATTTTGTGGTTCTGGTGTGGAAACTTGATGTAGTTTTACGGTTTGGTGGAAAATGCGATTTGCTGGTTTTGGTGAGAAAAGTGCGATGTTGTGTTTTTGGCGGGAAACTTGATTTTGCAATTCTGGCTAAAAAAACACGTTTTTGGGTTTTAGCAGGAAAATCCAAATTTTGTTATTTTGGTAGAAAACATGTTTTTTTATGGGAAACATACTTTTGCGTTTTTTCGGAAAAAAGTGATTCTTATTTTAAGCGAATCACTCAAGTTCATGATTTTTGTAAAAAAAATGATTTTTTGAAAACTTGAATTTATGGTTTTTAGATTTTCTTTTATTTTACTATTCTAGAAATATATCTAATAATACTAATTAATATAAGATTATTTATTTTTATATTTAACTGAAATATTTAGTCTTTGTATTTTGAACATGAACATGACCTGCAACACAAGGGAAATAGATAAATAAATTAGAAAGAAAAAATATGTGAAATACATAAAATAATTAGAGAAACAAAAATAAAAATTATTGAGACGGTCATGGTTGTAGAC